>JAODAL010006937.1:0-129351 GCA_025379985.1 Phyllomedusa bahiana
CCAGGGTGGAGCAGGAGGACTGAAAGGGTGCTGCCAAGGTTGCAACAGGGGAACTGAAAGGGCCAGACATGGCCCAGTAGGGAGCAGGGAGCGTGAAATGGTGGAGCACAGTCTAGGGGAAGTGAAAGGGCCTGGCATTGCCTTGAGGGAGCAGGAGGAGTGAAAAAAAAACCTGCGGCACCACCTTTACCCTGGTCTGGCTGTTCTAACTGTTCTGCTCCTAGGTTTAGCATCAAATAATCATAAATGTGTCTACTTCTATGAATGTGTTGCGACGCCCCCAGAACACCCCCAAAACTTTGGTGCATTACAAAGTGTCGGGGCAGGTGCCGATTGCTCCAAACTTTGGAGTGTGACTGTTCATACATCTATAGAACACGGCTACGACAGCTTTTTGGTTCAAAGTATGCCAGAATACTGGCGCAGCCCCGTTCATACATGTTGCCTTATGTGTTTCAGACAGTTTCTAGACACTTCTGTACTGTGTCTGAGAAAAGAGGTGTTACCTCGGTAAATAGGATTGGCTTTAGTAGAAGGGAGGTGTGGCTTAGAGTGCAACGCTGTGCGCAAAAAATGTGCAAACATTTTGCTGCTGTTAGTGGCATAAATTAAGCCGACCTATAAAATGTGTAAAGTTAGAATAGACAGTTCTAACCTGCACCAGATTTATAAACACTATGATACCTGTAGCGCATTGTAAGACTGTCTAGTCTAACTTTACACTGTCTAAGAGCTAGACGGTATTGATAAATCTGCCGAAATGACTTTTCAAGAATTAAACCCGCATGTTTAAAATCGTTGTTGTTGCACAGTGTACCTGATCACTAGAGTTATCCCTTTTGTTAATTGGTTCCAGAGTGACTATTGTATGTTAAAACCATAACGCTATGGAAAACTGATAATAGGTTTCAAAACCCCTGAAATGTCACCTTACATATATTATCAGAAAGAGCTGCTTGAAGCTGAGAAGCTTTTTTGCGTTATTTACTTTATACACAGTGTACCAGAAAAAAGGTAATAGGGCCTTCACCTGGTGCCCAAAGAATCTGCTCATCCTTGGACATGTGAGAGCAGTACAGGACTTGTAGTATCCCACTGTACTGTAGAGAGGTGCTACTATACCGCCAGTCACTGCATGCACCTCACTAATACAAAGGTATTACAAATAAAATGTTCATGATAATTGGTTGGATCTTCCATCAATCACTTAAGCCGTTGATCAGCAGTTTTGAAACTAAACTCAATATACAATGTCCAATGAAAGAACATTGTATGTTGATAATATTGTATCGTGAGACCATTGTAACTTGAGGAACCACTGTACTAAAGAGCACTTTAGTATACTATACCTATTATAGGAGGGCAACGTACTTCTCACTACTATCCCTTCTCCCTCTCTAGGCCATCATGTCTCTTAGGCCCTGTTCACACGACGGATTTGGCCGCGGTTGTGGCCGCGTGTTCCGACGCAGTTTCCGCGGCCAAAACCGCGGCCAAATCGTGTTTAGTTTATTAACATGGTTTCCTTTTGGGAAAAACCGCTTAAATATTCACACGCCACGGGTTTGGCCGCGGCTCGCGTGTAAAGAACTCTCCTGTCAATTCTTGACAGGGAGTGCTCTGCGCGGCGGCCGCGGGTGGTGCGCGGCTGGGACGCGGCTCGTGACGCGGTTTGCTCCCTACTATTAATTTGCATGGGGGCAAACCCTCGGCGCAAGCCTCGCCGCAAACTCGTGTCGGGAGACGCGAGCTTGCGGCACGGCTCGACGAGGTTTTGGCCACGGGATCCACGGCGAGATCCGCGGCGAAACCCGCGGCTAAAACCGCCATGTGAACTGGGCCTTAGGGTGCATTCACACAGCAACGACATAATACCGGTTGGATTATCTTAACGGTATTTTGTAATTTTTTTGCACAGAGGGGGGCTGGATTGCAGATTCCACCATCCCCCTTCACATTGACATGTTCATGTTCCGTCTGAAAACTGGGCAGAAGAATGAACATGTTCTAGGTTTTTCGTTACGCCAGAGGTGTAAAAACGTCTGGTGGAAAATCCGTGCAGTGTGACCTATTTACGTCTATGGGGATGGTTGACAGTCGGTTCACAGAAAACCGTCTGTAAATCTGACTGAAAACCCTGCTGTGGGGACGTGCCCTTACCATCGCCTTATTTCTGCTACTGTCATGGTTCTTTTCAGTGTGTTGCGTGACCTCTGAAAAGATGCAGTTACAGGGTTAATCACTAGAGAGTACAGACCTGGTGCTGGGAAGCCCAAGGGAAATGTCTGCTGATAGAACATGACTAAGGAGATGATTTATAGTCAGGATCCACTAGTAAGCACTGTGCTGTACACCAGCAGCAGATACACCCAGCAGTAAATCAGGACTAATGAGGAGAAATAACATATAGCACAAGGTAGTGCATTGTTTTACTTTACGACTTTCGGTTCCAACTTGTCTAAACCAACAAAACGTGCATTAACCAAGGAAAGGTTGTAAAATTTGATGTTGATTATATTCTGGTGGTGTCTTCAGGGACATTGGCAACGATTCATCCGCTTAAAATGGATGTCTGAGGTAGATTGCACACAGGACAGCTGTATATACATGCTAAGGTGTTTTCTATTTTCTTGAGGTCTTGTTATGTTTTGAAATGTAGCCTGAAAAGCGTATAATAGGCCTCAAGCAATTTTACCGCAAATCACTATGGTAACATGTGTATCAGGCCTTATGTGTTTTAGGCCTGGTTCACATCTGTTCCATTTAGAATCTCTATGGCAGAGGTAGAACTGGACCCATTACAATGGTCACCAATGACAATCAATGGACCCCATGAACTACAATGGGGTCTGTCAGGTTTCTGCTGCAGAGTCCATTAGGTTCGCGAAAAAAAAAAAAATCTCCAACGGAATTTGTGGAGGAGGTCTAAACAGAATCTCTGACGCTGATGGTACCAAACGTTACCTCACACTGGCGAAAGCCGCACTGCAGAAACAACACTTTACTGTAAAAAGCACATGTGGTGTTTCAAAAACCTAACAAAATTGCAAGAAAGAAAGCGAATTGTGTGATCTCAGCCAACCAGGTATGACCAAGTACTGGGCCATGTATGAGTTATACCAACATAAAATTAAAAAAAAAAAAAAAAAATTTGTCTCAGCTCTAAACCTATGCATAAAAGAAGTGCTGGTGACTGGAATATGTTACATCAGACATCATTCATCAGCCTTGTGCTTGTTTTATATTTGTTTTATACACAATCGAATCACAAAATTATGACCGCTTTCTACTTTTGACATTAGCAGCATGTAGCCTAATGAAGGAAGTCTCGTTGCTGTCATGGGTAAAAGTGGTGATTTATCAGAGTTGCAAAAAGGGTAATTATTGGCTCTTACCAGAGCAGGCCCGGCATGCCCATAGGGCCAATCAAGCGACATCTTGGCCCCAGGTGTGGTCACCGCTGGGCGTGACCGGGCCTGTGCTTTGTTCATCCAGCGCCGGTCTGTTGTGCCACGACAGGGGCTGAACTGGGTCGCATCTTGCCAAAAGGCCCCGCCTCGCCACACGGCTTGCAGTTGGCCGCAGCGTCAACAGGAACCCTAGCTCATGCTAGCCAATCATATGGCCGCCGCATGTACAGTGCGGCGCACAAGGCAGCAAGCGAGGCTGAAAGCAGGGGATCTTTCTGATCCCTTGCTCTGTTCAAGCTTCCCTATGGAGGCTGCCGCGCCACGCCGCGTCCCAGGAGGGCCGCGCCAGGCAGGGGCCATGTGCGATGTGAGTTTGGACTCGTTCATGCGCTGTGCGCCAGTTTACACGACCTCGTCCCAGGAAGCCAGCGGAGTCGCTAGCGGAGACAGCGTGATGAGGAGGTGACAGCGGCTGAGTATCTATTTTTATTTTTGCGCGATAAAACTATATCTTTCCGCGTCCGGCCTGTTCCTTAGTATGTTAGCCCACTGGCTACTACCTTAAGTACAATGCCATGGCTGCTTTGATTACGTGCCCCGCGCCTATACTATACACTGCCCATGTGCTGGCATATATTACTGCCACTGCCTACCTATACATCTAGCGCCCCTGGCTACCTATATGACTGCGCCTGCCTACCTATTATTAACTGCCCTGGCTACCTATACAACTGCCCCCTGGCATGCCTATATACTGCCTGGCTACCTATAACACTGTTGTTGCTCCTACCTATATACTGCCCCTGCTACCTATATATGCTCTGCTACCTATTCATGCCTGGCTACCTATACTCTGCCCCTGGCTGCTATATACTGCCTGCTGCTTACACTGCCCTGCGGCTGTGCCTAAACGATGGTACTGTCCCCTGGTTGTCCTATATAATGCCCTGCCACTGCCTATATTAGTTCGCAGCTTGACCTGCCAGTGTCCTATTATACTCGATCGCCCCATGGCTGCCCTATTGTTGTGCTACCTCCTTGCTGTAATGCTTATACCACTGGCCCTGCATGCCCTATACACCTTCACTCGTGCCCTAACCCGTATGTGTTACTGCCCTCTGGCTGCCTATTAACTGCCCTTGGCTGTCTATACACATACTCCTGCCCTACATATACATGCCCTTGCCTGCCTCATACTGACTGCCCTGCCTGCCTATTTACTGCCCTGCCTGCCTATTGCTAGCACCCGTGTAGCCCTAATACATCTGCCGCGCCTGACTCTGCTACACTGCCACTTGATGTGCCGTATACGACTGCCCGGGGTTGCTCGATACACCTGCCCTGTCTGCCTTTACACTGCCCTGCCTACCTATATTCTGCCCCTGGATGCCTATACTACTGCCCTGTGCTTGCCTATTACACTACCCTGGCTTGCTATAGACGTCCACCTAGCCCTCCTCTGCTTGCCTATACACTGCTTTGCTCTCCTTCAATACTGGCCCCTGCCTGCTGTAGACAGGCCCCTCGGCTGCCTTATAAGTGGGCACCTTGACTGCCTGAACATAATGGCCCATTGCTGACTGTTTAAGTGGCACAGTCTTACCTACATACGTTGGTCCGACCTATAAACTTGCCCCAGGCACTACCTATATACTAGCCATGCTACTATATATTGCCCCTGATGCTACGCACTTATACACGCCCACTGGACTACCTATAATATACTGCCCTGCCTGACTATACCTGCCCTGCCTGGGCCGGTTAATACACTGCCCCTGGCACCTAATACTGCCCTGGTAACTATATACTACCCTGCCCTACCTTGTGTACTCTGACCACCTCAGGATGTGACTATATATATGCCTACACTGTGCTTAAACTTTTTACACTGCCCTTGCCTACCTGTATACTGCCCGACTCTGGACACTACTCTTTTTATTTCCCTTCCTGACTATTACATGCCCTGGCTACTATATCCAGTGCCCCTGCATGCCTAGATACCTGCCCCTGCAGCTGACTATATACTGCCCCTTCTGCCTATATAGTGACCTGCCTGCCTATAATACGGACCCTGGCTTGCCTATCCTCTGCCTGCGCTGGCCTATACTCTGCCTGACTGCTGCCTCCTATATACAATGCACTGCCTACCTCTATAACTGCCCCTGGATGCTCTTTATACTGCCCTGGCATAATCTATTACTATGCCCTGCCGCTATACACTGCCCTTGCCATGTTCTATACACTACATGCCTAAATATTCACTGCCCTACCTGTTACTCGCCCTGCCTGCCCTCCTACACTGCCCAGTCTGCCTATACACTGCCCTGCCGCCTATCACTGCCCAGCCTACTATACGATGCCCATGCACTTCTGCCTACACCTATATTACTTGCCCTTGGCTGCCTATACCACTGCCGCCTGCCTACCTCTATACATGCTTTTGCCACTACCCTATGCTATGAATGCCCACGCCTGCATATGCCTGTGACAGGCTCCCTGAGGGCTGACGTTGAAGTGGGACCTGCCTGCCTACATATTGGCCCTTGTTGCCTATAAGTGGCCCTGCTTACTACCATACTGGCCCTGCCTGCACTATATACTGCCCTGCCTATATACCTGCTCGATGCCTACCTCAACTCGGAGAGGCACGCACTGCTCTTTGTTTTCATGCCACTTATGTGTGACGATTTTTTAATTCTAATTTTTAGGCGGTCCAACATACGCTCCTTATACTATTTTGCCACCTGAGAATGGGTGTTGGGGCATCATTGATAGGAAAGTGCTGAGAAATGAGAGGAGTTCTAAGAGTGTATTTGTGGCGAAAATTCTACAGGAGTCCGAGTAGAGTGACGGGAGAAGAAGACATTGCATTCCGTATCCTGGACAGAGAATAATGAATATGGAAAGGAAACAACTCCATCAGGGTAGACATATGGAGCTTTGGGCCAGTATGCAGCAAGGGAAATAGGAGAAGAGAACAATCCCGCAGAGGATGACGTCTCCTAGGTGACGTCACTGCTGTTTCGGGGTCATCTTAACTTCTGTGTTGAAATCATGTTGTGTATTCCATGTGTGATGGTGACCTGATACTTGTGGGTGATTGGTGGGGTTGGTGGTTATGTGGCTGCTTACGCGCAGTGTTCAGTGTGGGCTTGTTTCCTGATTGTAATGCAAGTGCCCACCTGACTCATGTGAGAAACTTTTGCACCAGACTTTTGATTCATTCTTGCTGGCTGTTTAAGCTCTTTACAAGGAGCGGGTTTTTGGTGTGTGCATTTTTTGATGCGTTTTTTTGCAGAATATGCGTTCTACAGCTTAACCTGCTGCTTTGCAACGTTTCAGCATCCATTCACAAATGCCGGCAAGCGCTCAAAAACATCATAAAATATGCACCAAAATGCTCCGATGTGTGTGAAGCACCTTTATAGTGTGTTTATTGTCTTACGCCAAAGTAGGCGTGGTGCCTTGTACGAACAGAAGGGGAATTGTTATAAGCGGCCGATTATTGCCATGTGAGCTGCATTGCGTGGCTTTGTGCACAGGGCCTGATTGTTGCGTATTCCACCAGTCCGGCCTGGATTATCAGGCCAAGTGCTGGAAAATGCGAGCATCGAGTGCCATGAGTGTGAAGACGGTTTAGCTACAAGAGGTGAGACAAGGGTGGACCTACGTTCTGTCAGCGGGAGCAGGCACAGACCGCAAACAAGACCTAGGGGGCTGCCACCCCCACAGGTGCAATGAAAAGAACATTTTAGCAAACCCTACTGTGTTTGGGACTCTGCAGCAGACAGCTGATTTACATAGTGCTGTCTTCTCTGTCAAGTTTTCTGCTTCATCGAACGGATAGATGTTGACATGTCAGGCGAGAAATATGCAGAACGAACTCTAAAGTCTGCACACCTGATTGCTGGAAGACACAGACTGGTGCGGTCGGCGAAGCCGATCTCATGACGCCTGTGAGGAGTGTTTTTCATTGGCGAGTTCTCTGGGTCACTCATTCAATCTGGAAAGCACGCTACGATCTTGGGCATGAATCCCATCTTTGTAGTTCTCAAGTGCACCCATGTCATGCGCGGTGCTGACAGGTCTGGGTTTTGTCCGCATCTCCCCGCGGACCATATCCATTGGCTGCCTCCCCAGGTCCCTGGGCGACGGCTCACTTACCAGCGTCATCTCGTCTCCTGTGAAGCTGCTCCTGCATGTCCGGCATCGCATGGCGTTAACGCCTATGTGGGGGCGCTGTCGCTGCGACGGCCGCTGCGCGATGATTTACTGGGCCTGATTTGAAGCGTTAATTAGTTATTGACGGTACGGCTGGTTTTTATCCTAATATGAGGAATTACACCCCAAGCACTTTCTGCAGTTGTGGGTGGTGCCCTGTACACTCTTGTACTTTGAGAGTGTTTGGAGGTCTACTGGGATTACCCGGCTTGTACTGGTCCGGTTTCACGACTACGTTAGCTGTGACCTTGCCTTTGGTGCCGCCCTGTCCCTGACCTTGGCCCGTCTCCTGAGTGCCACGAACTTGCTGCCACCTGTCCTGACCTCCTACCTGTCCCCGACTATGCTCCTCCTGGTTTTGTTCTGTACCAGCAGTACACCGGGACGCCAGCGCAAGCAAGTCAAATCCAGGGGGTAGCGACCTGGGTATCCTCACGCCGCGCACGTCCATCCCGTCTTTGCGGCGGGTCTGGTGATACCGGGGGGCTACTTAGACTCCGCCTCCCTGGCGTGGGATGCCTTAACAATCATCGCTTGCGGTGGTCAAGCGAAGTCTACATTTCCACACCAGAACTATTACTGTACAAAACTAGGCCATGGATTCCGCCCAGGGTTGACCGTGTCTGCTCGAACTCCGGGACGTTGTACGACGGCTACGTTCGCACAGCGCGAGAGCAGAGTGTGTCGACAGCCGCGCCAACTGGCCATGTTGCAGAGACTTTGTAGCTCCTGGTCTACTCGCAATTCGCCGGCTGTCTCGCCTACCATGTCGCCTGGCTCCAGCTATGCTCCTTAGCCGTGGCTATACCTGCTCCTGGCACCGGGGACCTTATCTGCTTCTGCGCTTCCCTCACGCTGTGTTATGTTGGAACCAGAAGAAGTGGCTCAGATGGCTTCATCTGTTCAATGCTAACATCCGACGATCGAAATGTTGGAGCATCTCATTCACCATACCGAGCCGGGCTAATGTTGGCTTTATTAATTAGCCTGCGCTTAACGGTGCGAAGCCTTCCTGGCATGGGCCACTCCGCTATGGGGACTGGGGAGACTCCCGCGTGTCAGACCGGCAGATTCTACAAAACTTCCTCCAGGGGTCGCCCGCTCGTCTTCGATGGAACCTGGCCGGCAGCCTCCTCGCGCTACGCGCATGTCTCTGCTCCTTCATCAGTCAGGGCGACTTTGTTCACTGTGGGTCACTACTCCAGTGCCAGTTCTCGCCACACCTAGACCTCCTGAGCTGTGTATCTGGGTGAGATAATGAGGTTTTGGCGGACCTTCTGGCAAGGCCACTTTCAGGGCTTATTAAAGATGAGCTCGCTGGACGTGGTCTAGAGCCATCTGTCTCCTTTCTGGACGACCTGATTTCGGTTTGTTAGCTATCCCAGAATGATATTCAGGGCTTGCTGCAGAGAAGACGACATGAGCTTCGCCTCAACGCGTAACAGATCGCCTGAATCTTCCTGGCTACGACCAGCCGGCTACCTCGTCTGGCCCCTGTGTTCAACGCGATCGTCTGCACTTCCTCCGCCATTGGTCTTCGTCCCGCAGAGGACGAACCTATGCAGGTCCGAAGAGAGCCACCTGACCAGGCAATGAACGCTGGCTGCAGAACACAAAAACGTGTCTGAGGCAGTATGCTTACTGTGGCGGGGTTCTGGCCCATTCATTGGGGACTGTCCGGTACGTTCCGGTAACTCTCGCAACCTAGGGCTCGCAGGAGAGGAATGCATCCTAGGTCGTCCGTGGGCCTTCTCCATCAATTGATAGATTCCCTGTACTTGTGGAGCATTTCGCCGGACATGGCACCTTCCAAGCAATCGCGCTGTCATTGATTCCGCGGGTCCGCCTGTGGCAAATTTTTTGTCTAGCCAATCTTGGGTCTCCAAAATTTCGGTTCATCGAGGCTGACCACTCTTGCAGAAACCAAGTTAGTCTCCACGTAAGTGGCGATCTGCACGTAATACGAGATCGCTATTCGTGGTTAGCTGCACTTTTTTTTTGGGGGGCTTTTTGTTTTTTTCCCTCGCACTCTGCTGAGATAGGCGCCACTCTCTAAGGAGAACTTGAAACGTGGCTTGTTCTGGCTGCTCGCTCCTCCCTCACGGAAGAATTCCTCCTGGGCCTTCCCTTGGTCTACAAGTCCATGCTCCAACCTTGCGACTGCGAAACACGGGTCGGAAATAGGCGTTGGGGCCCACGGTGCCACGCGCGATGCCTTCCTCGGTACTCCGCCTGCTCTTAGGCCCGCGCTCTGTTCGGGTTCTGCCCACTCGTACCAGGATCTTGCCGACGTTTTTTAGCCGAAAGACAGGCCGAATAACTCTGCCACCACGCATCGGCCGTTCGATTGTCCATTGACCTGCAACCCAGGGTGTGACTTCTACTTCCCGAGCGTTGTGTGTCTTTCGCCTATGTCTGTCCTGTCCTGGGAGGACTAAGCGCTAGTGTCGGTGCTTATATCCAGTGAGATATCTCCACGTAGGGCTTTCATACGCAAGTCTTCCTCGCCTGTGGGGGCCAGGTTTCTTCTTTGTTGAAGAAAGAAAGATGGTACTCTCGACCCAATGTTATCGAATTATCGGTGGAAAACTTAAGTCAAATTCACTATTAAGAAAAATCGAATACCCGCCCTGCGCTGCCTGCATGTGGATCGAGTGTTCGATCGCTGCGTGGCGCGAAAAATTATTTCCAAGTTGGATTTACATGGAGTAGAACGACCTGATTCATATTTGTGTGTAGGTGACGAGTGGGAAGCTCCAGCAGTTTAATACCACAGTGATGGCATTTTGAATATCTTGTCACTGCCATTTTGGCGCTCCTGCAACACTTCCGGCGGTGTTCCGTAGAGAGCTTTGTCTTCGGCGATCTCCGCGATTTCCTCTACGTCTGTGCATGTTCTCCTAGATATATCCTAATCTTTCCCCTGACCTGGGAGACTCACCGCTCCACGTCCGCCAGGTGCGTCAATTCGTCTCCATGACCACCAGTTGATATGCCGAATCTGGCTGGGAAATGTTTGGTCCTGAAGCACCCCTCGTGTGCCCTGTCCTGGCGGCATCCGCGTTCTCGGAATAGGCACTTCAGATCTGTGTATCCCCGCCACGAACATTTGTCTGCAGTCCTACGCTATGTGGCCTCATTCGACCAGTGGGCCATCGCTCTATCCAACGCTTTTGTTGGTGTGCGTTCGAAACATTTGTTAAAGACAATTTGTCATTCTGCATTTGTCTCCGGACGTCTTCGTGGGCCGCTGGCGGGCCCTTACGCATGAAAATGCCAAGCTACCCTAAATCCTTGGCACTGCCAGAGCCCAAGGAGGATTTGAATCGCCTCAATCAAGCGTTCACGTTCTGCTTCCAGTTCTGTCGCGCTCAGCCGGTACCCGCAGAATCTCCTTTTAGTCGCCTAACAAGTGGCTGCCTGCTTGTATGGGTGAGGTACTGCCTGCTTCTCTTCAGAAGTCCTCCTCTGGAAACTGCGTTACTTGCGGCTTCTTCTCTAAAACCTTCACCAGCCGAATAAAAATTATACAATCTGGATGGGATCGCGATGTGATGGCTATTAAGGTTAGCCCTAGAAGAATGTGTTGGGCCACTTGCTGGAGGGAGTCGTCCAACGTGCTCTCTCGATATATTCATCCGATCAGTCGAAAATTTCGCTATATATCTGACAGTCTGCCCAACGACTGTAACCGCCTCTGGCATACCAGCTGTGGTCACTTTGTCATTTGCGGCTGCTTTGGATTTTGTCTTCTCAATTTTTCGGCCCTGCTGAGGGAAGAATATAAGCAGCAGACGGCCCTCTCTTGATCCTCGGACACAGTGGGCTTCGGAACGCCTCTGCTCTGCGTGCACACATCATTGCTTCCCTGATGGAAACGTTGTCTTCTCTCACGTCAGCCCCTGTGGACCTGTTTCAAGACTTGCTGCCACCTGGGAAGACCTGACGTTACGCCCTGCCTGTGTGCTGGCCCTCGTATCAAGTGATAGTGGGGAATGGTCTCTTCGAGCAACAAGTGGTCACCCTGGAGTCCATAAATCTCTGCAAACTATAATGTCTTAGTCGGTTATTGTGATTGGTTGGCCGCCCCCCCCACACCCAGGACGGGATCGAATTGTTAGAGACTTTGATCTGGTCCATGTTGTACCTCTTGTGCCCGTAATAAGAAAGTGACTCTGAGTTCTGTGTGAAGCCCAGCGGGCCTGCTTGTCAGCCGTCGTGCGGGTGCCTGAAAGACCCTTATGGTTCCCATATAGCACTATTGGGACCTTGTTACGGACCTCCGGATGCTACTGGAAAACACTGTCATCTGGGAAGGTGACAGATAATTTTTCTAGAAGTGGCCCACTTTGGTTCCGGCTCGCGCCCGGGTTTACCCTCTGCCTCCACAGCTGGCCCAGCCTTTTTTTCCACCACATTTTTAGTTGCTCGCGTCTTCCGTTTGTATATCGGTCTCGGATAGGGGGACACAGTTTCTTCGAGATGTCTGGCGGGCTCTCGTGTGTGGCAGTTGCAGATTCAGCTAGACTTCTCGTTGCATACCACCTCTAGACGAACGGGGAGGTAGAGGGATTATCCACAGTGCAGAGTGTTTAGGTAACCTACCTACAACATTTTGTTTCCGCCCGTCAGGATAAGTGATCCGACCTCTTCCCCTGGGCGGAATTCTCTTATAATTCACTAGACTCAGAATCCGCTGGGGCCTCTCCCTTGGTTGTGGTGTTTGGGCTACATCCCCGCCCGCCCCTCCCTCTGGCTACTTCGTGTTATGTTCCTGCCGTGGATACCCAAGTGCGTGACATCAAGGCACTCTGGCAAACCACGCGACAGGCCCTTCTACGGGCCTCCACTCGCACCAAAATCCAGGCCGACAGGTACCGTAGACCTCCGCCCCTATTTAAGCCAGGTGATAGAGTTTGGTTGTCCGCCAAATACATCCGCTTCAAGGTGCCCAGTTATAAGTTAGGCCCTAAGTATTTGGGCCCTTTTGTTGTACTTCGGCAACTAAACCCGGTGTCCTACAAGCTCCGCTTGCCTCCTACTCTGCATATCCCGAACGCCTTCCATGTTTCGCTCCTCAAGCCTGTGGTGCTGAATCGCTTCTCCCGTGGATCTGTCTCGCCTTCTCCTGTGGCCAACGCTGATAACATCTTTGAGGTCAAGGAGGTGCTGGCGGAGAAGACAGTGAGGGGGAAGCGGTTATTTCATGGGGGCTGGTGCGGGTTCCGCGGTGGCCCGCGGCCGCCCCCCTGCCCGCAGGGGGTCCGGCGCGGGTGCCGTGGCTCCCTGCGACCATCCCCCTGCTGCCCGGTCCCTGGCGACGGCTCACTTACCCGTCCACGCTCCTGTGAACGCTGCTCCTGCCTGTTCCGGCCGCCGCGCACGTACCCGCTGCTTAGGACGCGCGCGCGACGGCTGGGCTGGATTTAAAGGGCCAGCGCACCGTTAATAAGTTATTGACGGCCGCTGGTCCTATATAAGGAATACGCCCCCAGCACTCTCTGCCAGTTTATTGGTGTGTGTACCTTGTCTTGAGAGTGTTGGAAGTCCTGTCTGATTACCCGTGTACCAGTCCGTTCTGCTACGTTTCCTGACCTTGCCCGTTTACCGCCTGCCCTGACCTTCTGCCTGTCTCTGACCACGAACCTCTGCCGCCTGTCCTGACCTCCTGCCTGTCCGCGACTATGCCTCTGGATTATGATTCTGTACCACGCATTACCCCGGCCGCCATCGCAAGCAAGGCACGTCAGGGGTAGCGACCTGGTAGCCTCAGGCCGCAGCAAGTCCATCCCGCTTTGCGGCGGGCTCTGGTGAATATCGGGGGCTACATAGACTCCGCTCCCTGGCGTGGCTTAACTATCATCGCTTGCGATGGTCCAGCGAATCCACCGAACCATTACACACCCATACATGCTGATTGTCTATCCAAGAGAGAATAGGATGTTTCAGCAAGACAATGCAACATGTCACATGGCTAGAAATGCCTGACATTATTTTTAGAAGCATGACCACGACTTCCAAGCACTATCCGGAGCATCTGTGGGAACACCTTGATGATTGTGTTGCCTCTATAGAGCTTAACCTACACACTCTCCAGCAGTTGTGGGATGCAGTCAGCATGAATCCAGATACCTGTGACAAACTACCAAGACCTTATTGAGTCAATCCCAGCCCATCTAGCTGCTGTCTGTGCTGCACTCAATGGTTACTCTTGTTATTAGCTGCTGGTCATAACAATGTGACTGGTCTGGGTTTTAATAGTTTTACATTTCGGTCACATAGGACGACATGTATGAACGGGGCTGCGGCAGTTATCTAGCATCAAAAAACTGTAATGGCCCTGTTCTATAGATGTATGAACAGTCGCACTCCAGACTTAGGCGCGATAGGCGCCTGCGCGACACTTTGTAATGAGTCAAAGATGTGAGAGTGTTCTAGAGGTTTGTCACACCACATTCATAGAATTAGACACATTTATAAATCTTTGATGCCAAACCTTGGCGCAGAACAGTTAGAACAGCCAGACCAGGTTAACGACCGCCCACCGTCTTTTGACGTCGGGCATTTTAGGATGTTCGTCTGCAGCGACGTCTTTGACGTCGCCGCAGAGATCGGCGTTTGTGGAACCCGGCTCCGCAGCACCGCTGAGATTAGAGCTGTACTACACAGCCCCGATCCCAACGCAGCTCCTGCAAGCACCGGGGAGCAGGGGGAAACCTCCGCTCCCTGGTGCTTTAACCCTTGATTGCCGCAGTTTGTCACCGCAGCTCAATCAAAGGGTTTCCCTGCTCTGTCAGGTGATCAGGACACCCGGTGACCTGACAGAGCCCGGGGAATGGCTGCACAGTCAACCCTAGGGACTTAGAGTAGCCCCAGGGCTGTCTGTGTAACAAGCCAGTGATCAGGGCACCCTGATCACTTACTGTGTCAGACTGACACAGATTATAATGTATTAGCATATATGAATATGCTAATACATTACTAAGTATATCACTTCATAGGATTTAAAAAAAAAAAAAAAACGTAAAAAACAAAAAAGTGTGAAAAAAATAATTGTGCAAATATTACACACACACAAAAAACCCTACATATATTAGGTATCCACACGACCGTAATTACCTGTAAAATTAATCTAACAAATTATTAAGTGTGAAATGTGGATGGTGTAAAAATGTTTTCAAAACAATTGAAATTTTTTTTTTAAACAAAATGGAAAAATTATTTATAAGTGAACTTAAACTATTCCCCCATAAAGTACAACTCACCTCAAATAAAACGAGGCCTCAGCCAACTGCGTCATTGAAAAAATGAAAAAGTTACAAAGGCAAGGAGGCAAAAAACAAAAAATGTTCTGGTTATTAACTACTTTTCAGGCATTCGGATTAAGGGGTTAAAGGTGGTGCCTGAGCCTGAGTTGTCGTATTTGCACTGCAATGCACCTGTATGTATGATTCGCAGTAGAACAGGTTCATACATTCTGGTGCATTCTACACTGCTTTAAAGCTATTTAGCACTGGTTTGTCAGCGCCACAGTTCATACATGTCGCCCATAGCATCCTAAAAAGATTTTGTTGCTAATGTTGACACAATGTACAAATGTCTAGTTCCTATGCACAAGAAGAAGCCATAAATCAAAATGTTCCTTATTTTAGTCCCATGCACGTGTGTTATAACTGCTAGTTTGGTATTTCATCTGTAAATAGCAAAGATACCTTATTAAGCAAGCAACGTGTTGTTGCTACAGCAGGTTTGGCAATGGCCATCGTACTGTGTATGTGGACAAGAAGATACCCAGCCTGTAAGGTAGAGTTCATAGTTACATAGTTAGTACAGTTGAAAAAAGACATGTGTCCATCAAGTTCAACCAAGATCACATGTAACAGTCACATCGTGGCCCAATGTGTGGTCAAGATGCAGTCAAAACTACACTGCAAGTGCTGTAATTAAACTAGTCACTTGTAGTCAGCTTTAAGAAGTTTGATTGTTAATTGACATGGTTTACCAGCAACACTAGTACAAACGAATTGAAAACCAATTCATCCCGTCCTCCTTATCCACAAAAGCGTTTACTGTAGCATATAAAAGAAATTGCATTGATTAAATCTGTCTCAACCATTCTATTAGCTTTTCACCTAATTGGGCCGGTCATAAAAGCAGAATACATTTGCTGACTTAGTAGGCTCTAAATCCTCTAGAGAAACAAAGAATAACCTTGTAATGTCCCCACAAGTGAAAACCCACAACATTAACAGAACATGAAAAATCAACTACAGGTCAATGTGACTACAAAATACATATAGTACCTGCTGGGAAAATATTTAAACAGATTGAAGTTAATAAATTATAACCATCTATTGAACTTCTATGTTAGTTGAGAAAATCAAATGACCTTTCTAATAAGGGCACGTCTACAACATGAAACACAACTGTGGCTGCATTTCTACTACTAAACCTTCAAACAAAAGCTCACGCCAAAAACAATTCATTTCATTATTATAACTATTCAAACAATGCATAATAAAACAAGATAAAAACTGTAGGAAAAAACAGCCCCCACATAACTGAGCTGGGACGATGCATAGGCAGTGGTAAGAGTCTGCCCAGGGCTGAGTATCAGAAATGGGGTGCTAGATGAATGGAGGTGGCTCATGAGCTGAGCATGCCTCTGTACACCCAGGTGCTGGCTGTTAGTTACAGCCAACATCTGCTTTCAGTGGCTTTGACTGAAGACAACTTTCATCAGAACTGCTTAAACTCAAATGCCACAGTTAACGCGGCTGCAGCATCTTAGCAGTTATACAGGAAGGACACATCCCTCAGAGATTGTGGGGTGCAGACCGGCAGTCACAGCAGCCGGGAGCCTAATAAAGGCTTCAAGGCCTCCAATCTTACTGCCCTTTGTACACCCTGCAAGAGGCAGCGTGTAATAGGAGCAGGGCCATCTTTTCCATTGGGCACACTAGGCAGTTGCCAGGGGGCCCCAAAATAGGGGCCATGGTTGGCTTTTATGAACAGAATACAGTAACATTACCTTGATCCTTGGTTGACTTCGCTTTTTTACTGTTTGTGTATTTTTAGGACGTATAACATTAAAAACATAATGGAGAAGGACCAGCCTGGTGCCTATTAACTTGGCTTCAAGGCTCTTCCAATCTAGTGCCCTTTGTATAACTGAGATGGCTGGTGGTAAGGAGCTGGGCCTATCTAATTACAGATGGGCATCACTACAGTTACCTTGGTATTGGGACACATCTGAGTATTATAGTGTGGCCAGAGTGACTTTTAGGCCCTCAGGGATACAGTAACAACCCGCACTTTGGTTACCCTTCGCTTTTTAGGCCCACTGCTTGTAGATGCCTTTGGAGTCAAACAGTTAGACACCAAAGGGGAATTGAGAGGCCAAAGATACCCTGTAATGAAGTTACGTACTTGTGGCTGCAGGTAGCAGTTAGCACAGACAGAAAAGGTCGTAAATAGGGCCACTGTCAGCCTGAAGGGTGAGCTTAAGGCTGAGCTGGCCTAGTGCAATAAAAAATGAAATGAGGCCTCCCAGGTACCTTGCGTCATTTACAATACTGGTGTTTTCTTATGTGGCAGAAGTGCTTTTGGGCCCCCTCAGGCTGCAAGGCCCAGTAGCAACTGTACTTAGCACCCTGTAGTAGGCCCTGGCTTAGGATGGCTAGGTGGTCATGTATTGTGCTATGCCCAGGGGTCCATAATGCTGTTAAGATGGCTCTGAATAGGAGAACTGTAATAGTACACTATTCTGCAATACATTAGCACTACAGAATAGTGTACAAGTGTCCACCACCTAATGGTCAAGTAAAAACAAAAATGTAAAAAATAAAATCTTAAAAACATTATCCATTCCCCCATTTTACAAATAAAAGAAGAAAAACAATAAATAATTGTAGAAGTCCGATCTATTAATATATAAATCCAGCGTTATAATTGCATTATGTTTTGGTTGTTTTGCTTTCCCAAACATTGGAAAATAAACTGACCAAAAAGTCCCAGTTAGCTGAAAATGATGACACTAACAACCGCACTTCAGCCTCAAAAAAAAAAACTAACCCTCATCCAGAACCATAGATGGAAAAATAAAAAAGTTATTGGTCTCAGAAAATGGCACTACCGAGCAAATTCAGAAACTAAAAAAACATCAAAATCATATTGACTATATTGAGAAAAAATATTGAGAAAAAAGAAAAGTCATTTCCACTGCACGCCAGAAAAAGATGGTGCAATTGTCTTTTTTTCCATTTCACCCATTTCACCAGTGAAGCTGATGGTGCCGTGTGTTAGGTCAGGACCAGGGATTTGAAGGGGGAGCTGATGGGGTTGAAATTTACCTTATTTGCCTAGGACTCCAAATTGTCATGTCTCTGCCCTGCACATAACAATAATAGTCAAATGGTATATACAGATTATCAAGCAAGTAAAACGAATAAGGTATATACTGCTATGTAATTAAAGGAGCATATTTCTGCCATTTCTGCCATTGCTTAAAATAATCTGCCCCAGAAGAAGTAACAACAAAATAAAGCCACTGTTGGTCACCTGATCTCCTGGGCTCCACACAGAGCTGTATGATGCCAGGAAACTTAGTTGTTCCGTGTGTTTAAATAGTTGATGTAGAACTGGTACAAGCAGCTTGTGCAAGCTAACCTTAAACTCCAACATGCCCATACTTCACAGGGTGATCATGGATCATTCCCCTTTGAACTGGATGGCCAAAAATAAAGGTAAAAATGTAAGGGTGAGCCAGTGGTTCTTAACCTTACAGGATTTCAAATTCTGTGCAGAACACCACCTCAGTTCCCAACAAGCCAAGGCTAATGCGCTGTCACGTGTGTATGGTTTCGTGACACAAGGCGTTCCGCCCCACAGGTCTAAGCACAGGGGGAGGATATGTAAAGCAGCAGCTTGAAAGGTCTGTGATGGTGTATATAGCCCTGCCAGGTTCTTTGAATGTAGCTGGAAAAGAACAGATACATGTCACCAAGATAATGGAACTTGGTGAAGTAGGTACCATTAGAATAGGTGTGTCAGCTACAGAAGACAATTGGCACCTGTTTAAACAGTAATATGGCTGTTTACAATCGATCCGGGATGGCTCTTACTGGGAGCAGTCAAAGTGTTGGGTGGGTGACTGCTGCCCATGTTCTTCAATTCAGTATTTGCCTGGCCTATATAAGGTCAGCTGGCCAGCTAACTAGGGGTGGCTGCTATTCTGGACTAGGCATTTGGAATGGGAAGCTACACACTGGCCTTCAGAATAAGGGGACAGTGAAAACAAGCAACTTTGCAATTGGATGTCATTAGCAAAGCTGTCTTGTTCTCACAGTATTCCTTATCTTCTGTTTCTGTAAACAAACTTCTCCAGTGCTGGTCAGATCCTTCCTCCTTGCATTTCATTAGCTGAGGGCTCTAATAATTTACATTCTGTTCAGTCCCCGGATGGCTGTATTCACAGAGCTTGCATTCCTGCCTCTCACTCAGAATTAGGGGCCGTGAACAATTTCACTCTATACAGTTAGCTGCCTCCTCATTGACACTGCAGCTGTCTCTATAATCAGAAAACAGCACAATTGTGCCCGGTGCCTTAATGCTCCTGCGTGTAAGGGACCGAAAAATGTTTCACTCTATACAGCTAAGTGCTCCTCATTGACACTGCAGCTGTCTCTATAATCAGAAAACAGCATTATTGTGCCACAGTGCCTTAATGCTCCTGCGTGTTGGTGCCTTATGTAAACATGAAGGGAGACGGATCTGTGCTGGATTCAACTGTAGCAACCGTCCAGCTGTGAGAGATCAGTGCTGAGTTCATGGAAGACTGTTTAGACTAAATGCAGGTATGTAAACAGCTCTTACAAAAAATAAGACTGCATAGTGAGAGGACAGTGACATGTGGAGGGGGGAGGGGTGACACACACTGGAGCTAGCATGAACAGTGAAGGGGGGATGATGTCATCCCTTTTCAGTTAAGAAACGCCCAGCTGGGAGGGGAAGAAACGCCCCTGAATTTCAGGAAATGAGAGGATCAGCTTCAAGAGAACAGCCGAACAGATGAAGCGATACATCTCCTTTAAGGCGTCCCTTACAACATCTATCACAAACATCCATCAAATACATTTAAATCACAATGGTATACTTAATTGCTTTCTTGTTTCTGGACAGTGGGAAGCAGAATACTGGGAAGATATACTCTTGGACACCCCTCCACTGCCAACTGTGTACCTTCTAAGCTTTGCCCCTTGCCATACAAAAAACTCTGCACTTGCCATATGAGACTCCATCAATTACTGCCTAAAACAAATAATAAAACTACATCTGGGACTCCTTTAATGATCAGGCGATCTGGCTTCATGGCTCCTATAGCTCCCATCTTCCATGGATCTTATGCAGCTGAACTGACTACATAAGTGTTATGTCCATGGACTGTTTTTTGTTTTTTTTATGGTTCTGTATAAAAGTTAGTACATAAAATTAAACATGTTGTTTTTTATGAAAATGTTATCATGTGTCCTTTTTGTTCTAAATGTGAGCCAGAACACACAAGCAATTTGCTCGAGAGGTCTGCCAGTGTGCACCAAAAGATCTGTTACACTCTAATTGTAGACTCTTAAATACTATCTTCCTGCTTAGCTTTCCATTTGTCTTTTCCCTTAAGGCCTGCTAATAAATGTTTCACGGCTGCCCTAAATAGACTGCAGTGGTTTACTCATGACTACCACTTGACAGACTAAAATATTCACAAAGCTTTTTTCACTTGTACATAGCAGTGTCCAGATGCACGATTATTTATTCAATGTGCTGCTTATTCTGGTGGAAAATTATATACAGGAGCACGTGGAGTTGTGAAAACATGGAAAGTGACATCATTGCATTGATAAAAAATATGCTCACCTTAAATAAAGCACTAAGTGTAAGGAAAATTAGCAAAACAGTGCTGATATTATAATAAAGTCTGTTTACAACTGTCACAGAAATATGTATTATGTATATGGTGTAATAGTAAAGAGTGTGATGTATAACCCCCCCTCCCCCAACTACAAATCAACGATGTGTATTATCTGCAAAATGTTTATACAAACAGTCATTACTCATGAACTTTGAGTCATAAAACTAACATTGTTAATTGGAATCAGAGGTTATCACCAAGTGGGATATTTCACAGGCACTGGAGCTTCAAAAAAATACCAAACCTCCATCTGGTTATTTAATTCTGGCATTTTTCCATTTTGTATTAAATGGGTCAATTTGGGGGCACACTGCATTAGATATGAATTGTCCTTCTCCTTCTTATGATATTACCAGCCAATCAGAGACAGCTAATTACCCTAATGAGCTGGTGGGCAGCCCTGAAACGTGAGCCAAAATACTGTACTATAAAAATATGGTGGAGACAGGAATCTCTGTTCACAGTTTGGGGCTCAATGATCAATTGAGTTGTGTTCCATTTCTTCCTTGTCCCAGTATTAGAAGATTTAAGTTATTTTCTAAGATTTTCTCCCTTTTTTTTTTACAACTGTAATTGACTATGTATATAATTTTATTTGATTTTTGTACTCTATGTAGGGTACTTTTTTCTATTAAAACTTAACATTTTGATAAGTTTGGTCAATGTATGCTATAAGAATTCATAGCCTTGATAAAATGTTTAACCCTGGAACTGCTGGAGAGCAGTGTTGGATTTTGAACCCTGTGGATGCTAGGTTAGCATGTGTTGTTTGCGTGTATCGGAGTCCTTCCCTCCGATTTCTTTCTCTTTTGATTAATGAGGAAGGTGGTAGCAGCAGATATTTTGGGGTGCTTGGATTGTGGTGGAGTGTGATTTACGCTGAATTTGACACCTGAATGAGAGCTGAGTACAAATAAGACTGAGTGGAAAAAAACAACTCCATTACAGTGACCCCAAAGTCACATGCTGGTAAGTATGTACGTGACACTAAGTAATAAAGGTATCCACTGCAGTAGCACAGCATTACAAGCCTTCACTATAGAGAACAGAGGCTAACTTCAAGCTCTTGGGCGCTAGTGCAAAAAGTGAAATGAAGAGGCCCCAGCTGCCATGTGCCATTTACCATTACTTCTTAGGTGGCAAAAGGGCTTTTGGGCCCCATTAGGCTGCGGGGCCTGGTAACGACTGCTATCGCTGCACTCCCTATAGCTACACCCGTGGTAGAGGAGTTTCAGAGGTAGTTACAACATGGAAATCTTTGATCCTGCACCACTAGGGAGAACTCTTTACATTTCAATTTTTACAGCTAGTATTAAGTTCATATACAATGAGCACCACCTAGTGGTCAATGCAGGTAGGCAGAATTTTAGTGTTCCACTTTGATGTCCAATATCTGACTATGATATGTAATTTATATTTTTTTAAGTTCCCCTACATTACTTCCTTGTTTATCTCTCTAACTTAACCTCTCAGAGCTCTGATTAGGGCAGTGAGGATTGTTTGAAGTTCTCTTCCAGACCTACTAAAGGCCTGAGAGAGGTAAATGTTATCAAAGTGTTATCAGCCAGACCTGATAAGCTGGTTTCTCTCCAGTGCAGAAAGATTAACCCATTATCCTTTCATGTATAGCCCTGTCATTACGATTTTATCTTTATCTAGGCCTGTCCAGAGGACAGTAGAGGGAGCATTATGTCAGTTCTTACTATTTGTAATGAGACTAAATGCAAATAAGCATTTCTAGCAACTGTAGTAAACTGAGATTAGTCTGCCCTGTCATTCAGAAGTCGCATTATTATCACAACTAGAGAAAGGCAAAATTTTATTAATTGCATTGGACTGCCAAAATAAAACAAAAAATGCTGCAAAAAAATCAGAATTTTTTTTTCCAGGAAAATTGATTTAAAAAAATAATATTTGAAGGAAAGCAGAGCACCTTGAGCAATGTGTAAGAAAATAGAGCTTCACTACTACAACAACAATGTATTATACCCTGTTTCCCCAAAAATAAGACAGTGTCTTATATTAATTTTTGCTCCTAATGACACGCTAGGTCTTATTTTCAGGGGATATTTTATTTTCAAGAATTCACATTTATTCCATGAACAAGAATTCACATTTATTAATATACTGTTGTCGTGTCATTACAAACCTCAGCATAACCAGCCAAACTCTTGTGACTATTTCCATGTACAACAATCTATGTTATAAATACTGATCTCGGTATTTATCAACAAAAAGCAACATTTATTGAAAGACCGTCATGTCATTATCTTCTGGAACATCATCAGAACTCTCCAAACCCTGAATTCTGTGGTGAATTTCTTGTGACTCCATTTCTTTTAGAATCATGGCCCCCAATCTCTCATCTCTAGCAATAGCACTTTCCTTAAATGAGCACCTCTTGTCCGGGTAGCCTCCCACACAAGGTAAAACTTAAATCTAAATGATCTGCTAATGTATAGTGTGTGGGGAGCTGTAGCAATGACTGCCACTAGGTCTTATTTTCAGAGAAGGCCTTATATTTCTAAGCTTGAAAAAAATTGCACTGGGTCTTATTTTCGGGGGATGTCTTAGTACAGAATTGAGGACATAATAAATGTCCACAATATTACTTTATTGCTGCAGACCACTGCAAATAATACCATTAACTCTTTTACCATCCTACACTACAGGAGTATTAGATGTTAAGTATACAATATTATGGGTATTTGATGTTAACCCATGATCGCCCTAGATTATCATGGATATTACCATTCCCCCTTTCATCATCCTAAATCTTTAGAGATATTAGACATCAAACCTTAATATTAGTGGCTTACATACAATATCTCACAAAAGTCAGTACACCCCTCACATTTTTGTAAATATTGTAATATATATTTTTTCATGGAACAACACTGAAGATATGACACTATGACACTTTGATAGTGACTCCTTCACTATTTGGCTGCAGCCGAATTCACAAGTTCTCTCTGTATACATCTGTGGCATATATGATTAACCCCTTAAGCCGAACGCCTGAAAAGTACTTAATGACCAGCACATTTTTTTAGTTTTTGCCTCCTTGCATTTCAACAGTCATAACTTTTTTTTATTTTTTCAATGATGTAGTTGTTTGAGACCTTGTTTTATTTGGGACAAGTTGTACTTTTTGGGGGAATAGTTTAAGTTAAATTATTACAGAATTTTTTTCAATTTTTTAAAAATGTTTTCAAATTTATTTAAATTTTTTTACACCATTCACATTTCACACTTAATAACTTGTTAGATTATTTCTACCGGTTATCATGGTCATGTGGATACCTAAAATGTGTTGTTTTTTTTTTTGTGTGTCTAATGTATGCACAATTATTATTACTTTTTTTTTTTAACTGTATGTTTATTCAAAGATTTTTCAATAAACACATAAACAATGACAAATGGTGTATCGTTCTTCAGTAATACAGAACTAAAGTATACAATCTAGTTTGACATAACCAGGAGACATAACATCTCGAATGACCTAGAACCATTATGTAAAATGCTAATTACTATCAAGAAGGCCATAATCGCGGAATCACTGGTCAGGGCAAGGCACCAGCTCCCTTGGTTATTTAGTGGTGACACCGGTGACCTCTCAACATGGAAGGGTGGCATAAGGGAACATCTGCCCAGTGAGAGTTAACACCAGTATGAGAATATGCCTGTATCCGCCTTACAATCGCGGAAATATACCTCACGCAGGTGGTAAGCTGACCCGTTGCCCCGAACAGCGTCCATAATCCCGGGGCATTCGCCTCCCTGGATATGAATTATTTTTTTATGAAATATTTATTTTTATTTTATTTATTTTTATACACTTTTTTATGTTTTGGTTTTTTTGTTTTACTTTTTTTTTTTAAATTTCCCATGAAGGGATAACTGTTTTCCTTTTTTTTAACACTTAGTAATGTATTAGCATTTTCATTTCACACAGTGTGCCCTGATCCCAGGCTTCATGTACAGACAGTCCTGGGGCTACTCTAGGTCCCTGGGGCTGACTGTCACCAGAAGTCCCGTTCACCCAACAGAGCAGGTGAAAGCCCTTTGATTATGCTGTGGTCACTAAAATCACTGCAGATGAACAACCTGAAATGCCCAATGCCGAAAGATGGCGGGCGGCCATTAACTGGTTAAGGTCAATATGACTGAAACGTCAAAATTGATTAGGATGTCACCGGAAATGTTTTTCCTGATTGGAGCTAGGATACTGTGTAAATAATCAAAGTTGCATTACAATTTTGGAGTGTTGTTGATAACTATCACATGGTGAATCTCAATAGGGTTTAGGTCTGGAGACATGTTTTGCCAATCCAGCACCTTTATCCTTATTTCCTTTAGCAAGGCAGTGGTCATCTTGAATGGTTCACAAATAAACGTATCCAAGGGTTAGAATGGCCAAGTCAAAGTCCAGACCTGAATCCAATGGAGAATCTGTGGAAAGAGCTGAAAACTGCTGCTCACAAACGCTCTCCATCCAACCTCACTGAGCTCCAGCTGTTTTCCAAGGAAGAATGGCCAGGAATTTCAGTCTCTCGATGTGCAAAACTGATAGAGACATACCCCAAGCGACTCTGACTCCCGACTCCGACTCCTGACTCCGACTCCTGACTCCTGACTCCCTCATACATGGCGCATGTTTAAGTGAGAACTTTACTGTAGTAAAGTGGTAACATCAGTCTGTTTATCACCTTAGGATACAATAATCAAGCTATTTAGATAGAACAGACACTGATAAGCAAAAGGGTAACAATGTTTTAATCTTTTGAACACTTCTGGGTGGAGTTTTAGAAAAAGCTGTATTTGTATCCAAGTCCAGTCTGCACCAACATTGGGAATGTGTAGAAGAGACCTTGGATCAGATTTTGGTCAAGATATGCTTGAATCTGATCCAGAGGCCAGAAGGATTCAGGCAGTATAGAAAACCAAAGGTGGATTTCCCAAATACTAACAAAATAATACAAACTAATATTTTGATTTTCAGGAGCAAAACAGTAACAATGCAGTTACAGTAAAGAATCTGCAGAACTAAGCAGATGCTAAATACTTGCAAGTCAAATTTATGTATAAGATAGGTAAGATGACTGTATATAAAATTACAGTAGCCTCATGTACAAAGTTCAAAACATTGTTACCCTTTTGCTTGTCAGTGTAAAATATATTTATTGGATATAACTTTAGAACACAAAAGAATTGTAAATATGCAAAACACTGCAGGAACATTTGTGGAGTCTCTGAATTTGTTCTGAGAAATGGTATTGCCTCCATCAGATCCTGCATACATGACCTCACATCTGAGCTCATTATTTCCAGGCTAGAGAACGGCCTCTCTACACTAACTTGGGTTGGGAGCAAAGCGGTGACCACAGGGGCAACATCTCTAACAATGTCAGGGTATAAAGGAATTGCCTCAGCCATAGTCAGTTTTGATGAATGGTTGAACTCTTCTACTTCTTTGAAAGCAGGTGAAAATTTTGCTGAAATCTGTTTGCTGTGGGACCAGAATCTTTTCCCCTGGGGCAGCGCTTTGCCTGCCCCATGTCATCAATTACACTCCTCATGTGATGAGGCTGAAGATATGGGAGCAGTAGCACTGGCCGGACCCAATTCCTCTTGCTCTTTGCATCAAACTAACTGGATCAACTTATTATATATTTTGGGAGTCAGATTCGGTCCATTTTATGACGACTCCGACTCCTGCAAAATAGGCACCGACTCCGACTCTGACTCCGACTCCACAGCCCTGATTGCAATATCAATAATAATGTGGTATCTGTGGTGACAAATTCCGCTTAACAGCACCTTAGGTTTTGATTACATATGTGTCGGAAGTTCTGTTATGATTCTCAGTTGTATGTTCTGTCGGGAATGATGCCAAAAATAGTGCAGCATGCTATGCTATTTTATCCATCTAGACAATGGACACCAGGGCGGAAGCCTGGCGGGTCCATTGTAATCAATAGGGTCCGATGGTGTCCGTTGTGAAATGGATCCTTTTAGGTCAGTTTTTCACCTCTGTGACTGAGATGTGAAGCCTTAGGGCATGTCCCCACGGCACGGGTTTTCGGGCAGTTTTTCAGCCGGTTTGTGGTTTTTCAGACTGCCTGAAAAACCGGCCGAAAATGAGCACAATTGTGCTCTATGGAAAACCCGTGCAGCAGTCCCTACTGCACGGGTTTTCCGTCGGGTAGTTTTCGGACGGAATCTGTGCTTCTCAATGGGAGGGGGGAGGGCTCTTCTCCGCTCATCGCGGAGAAAAGCCGTCCCCCCTGCGGCCGTGGGGACGGATGCAAAACAGGACAAACCGGCCGGTATTTGTCCTATGCCGTGGGGATGCACTCTTACAATAACTCTGCTACAATTATATCTAGCAAAGATTCTTACAGGTGTCCAATATAATTGCCTACACAATTATTATTAAAAAGACTATTCAGTATCCAGCCTTGGGGGCAGAAAGTCATAGAAGGGCAGCCAGTGAGCAATGCTTAAAGAGGAGAAGAGTACATCAGTGCTAAAGAGAGAGAAAGACCCTGTATGGCTGGCCTCAACACTGTGCACCTGCATCTTTCTTACAACTTAGAGCTTGTCCCCACGGCCGTTTTTTCAGTCAGTTTCACAGACGGTTTTCGGTTGTGAAAGCCGTCTGTAAACCGACTGTCAACCCCTAGAAATGACCTCTATGGAAAATCCGTGCAGCGGTGACCACTGCACGGTTTGTCCGCCGGAAGGTTTTTTAGACCGCCGGCGGTCCAAAAAAGATTGAACATGTTCATTCTTCCACCCGGTTTTCGAGGGGGAACATCAACATTTCAATGCGAAAGGGGGACGGGCTTTTCTCCGCAAACCGCGGACCGTATTTGCTCTGTGCCATGGGGACATGCCCTTGCATGTTATTACATAAGACAAGAGGGAAGCTAACCTTTGGCTGCTGGTGCTGACCATCAAGTTGGATAACACCCCCTTTAAAAATCTTGTATGTGGAGAAGGTTTTGAAAACCCCATGGACTTGTACTGTAATGTAAATAGATCTGAAATCCGCTTGGCAAACACATAGCAACTCCAGCATGCCTGAGCAAATCCTAAGGGTGTCAGTGCACTGTGATGAAGCAGACCTACAACACAGCAAGTGAGCTTTACAGGTGACAACCACATAATGAGCCCCATGGCTACATGTGGATTTCATGATTTGTGAACTTCTGTTAGTGTAACCGGATATAAGAACATTGTTCACATTAAACAAGAATGGAAGATCAGAAGCAAATTATGAAAATACAGTATTACTTTACTAAAGAGTACCAGATGCTTAGAATAAAATTCCAGCAGATGTGCTTGGGAAATCAACAGTAAGTGACTGCAAACATATATCTATCCGCAGATAAAAATGTAAGAGCAGACTAGATGAACCATATGGCCTTCATCTGCTGTCAATCGTTTCAGTTCCTAAGAATAAAAGCAGATGGAAACAAGTCCCAATCACTGTCTAGCCTAACAGGCCCAAAATTTAATTACTTCCCATATGAGGAAACTTGTATATATGATATGTGTTAGTTGAGAACCCTGTCTAAGATTTTACATTGGGGCCAAAGAGCAGAATATTAAATCTGCCATGTTGAAAATGCAGCCCAGTCTACAAGTACAGTGTAATTTGTGTATTTAAAACATCTGCTTGTTCTGTGTTTAAGAGTCCAGTGGACTGTCTTTTCAGTGATTGACAGCTATCTGCACAATTATCCAGGACAGGCTGTCAGTTACTGAGTAGGACCGCCCACTGGACTCCTAAATCCAAAATGAATAGAGGTTCAAATGAAAACATTATTAGTTATACTGAATCTTTTCGCAGAAATATTTATATCAATCTGATTAGCTACTTCTGCTCTACATGCTGCATGCTGTTTTCACTGTAGAAAGAAATAAGACCTAAAATCTAACTTTTAATATATAATTCTGAGTAAAAAAAAAAGTACCAACATATGATAACTCACCACAAAAGTGAACACATCGAATCAATTCCAACCGACACTTGGTCATGACATAATTATCTTATGTCATATTGTGTGGGCTGGCAAAACCACACATCCTAAATACAAGGGGGCTGGAGGTGTAAAATCCCTATCAGTCCCTGCCTGATGGCAGAGTTATCGCCCCGAGAGGGACGGCCCCACCCTGTTCTAGTGATGACAGGAAAATAATAAGAGGAGGCATATATCACTAGTCCACGCAAAAAAAACATAGGTAATCCAAGGTCTGATAGTGATGTATAAAACCAAATATTGCCAAAGATAAATGTCACAACAACAGTCTTTAATCATCTAGCAGAGTGTAACAGTTTGTGAAAAAAAACACCCCAATACATTTCCACACCAACTTTTGTGTGGTTCATCAGGGAAATAGTAAAACTAATGCAAACTCCAAACAATGGTGATATCAAAAAACATATATAGAGGGGAAGACCATATACATAAGGAAACCACTGATGCCAGAAATCTAATCACAACACTAAATCCTATTGAAGTAGCTACTCAAAATACTAGAAAATTATACGCTTCTAAATACCAACACCATAACATGTACATATGCATACACATGTGTCCAAGTATTAGTGTTGCCTCATAGGCATATTCTTAGCACACTTAGCTACAATAACAGGAGCTTCCTCCCCGTATCCTGGCAATCCCTGTATGTCAAGGCATAGTGATGAGCAATGATATTTAGCGACATTTGGTTTTATAAATCACTATTCGATCTTGGAGGTTTTTCTGTGTGGACCGGTGATATATGTCTCCTAAGTTATTATTTTCCTGCCATCACTAGAACAGAGTGAGCCTCTAGTGGGTGAGGCCGTTCCTCTCGGGGCGATTACTCTGCCATAGGGCAGAGACTGATAGGGATTTTATGCCCACAGCCCCCCTAATATTTGTGATGTGTTGTTTTGCCAGCCCACACAATATGATATAAGATAATTATATCTTTGCATGACCAAGTGTCGGTGGATAGGACTTGTAGAGTTTCTCACATATTAGTCCTTTTTTTTATAAAAAATAATATATTAAAAGTTAGATTTTAGGTCTTATTTCTTTCTAATAACGCATCCCAAAATCACGATCACTAGTGAAAATAGCTTTGAGAGACCTTGAATTATTGCGATACTGGTCGTTTTCCAGTGATTTCCAGAACATGCTGCCGGCAGGTTTGACTGAATTTTCAACATGTTCCCTTTAGGTTATCCCTCTAGTCAGGGCATTTAAAAGCAGATACACTATTTCATGTTCTATATTCAATAGTAGCAGTCATGATACTTTCTGAGCACCCAAGATTAACCATTAAAATCACAGTAAGCATCTATTAAAACAAGACTCATATGGGTATTTTCACACATATATTTGCGGGGTGTTCTTCGGTGAGTAATTGCACTGCAATACGTCCAACATACGACCGCAAATACAATAAAATCATAGCACTTATTGAGAACGTGAAAGTCAGTGGGAGCGTTTCAGAAGTACTCGCTAGTCAGCACATACTTCTGAAGCAGAAGATGTATAGCAGCACGCACCACTATACGCCTGCAAGATAACGTGTGAACATACCCTATGATTGTTCTACATTACAGCTGAGAGCAGCAAATTGACAAATGTAGATGGTTTATATAGCGCCATTATATTCCAAAGAGCTGTACAGAGATTGTCATTATTCTCATTTTTCCCTGTTCGCATTGTGGCTCACAGTTTAAATTCCAGATTTATCTATCTGCCTGTTGTCAGAGTGTGGGGAAAGTCAGAGTACCCAGAGGAAACCCAAGCAAAAACATGGAGAATATACAAACTCCATATACAACTCCTTGCAAATATCCTTGGCGGGATTTGAATCCAGGACTCTAACACTGCAAGGCTATAGTGCAAATCACTGAGCCACCAGGCTATCCAAAAAGATTGTTGAGTAAATTCTTGACTAATTAGATATTTTGTAGAGAAACTTAAAAGGAGAAATCAGACAAGAAAAACGAAGCAAGAGGTAAAGGAACTCCATCAGCAAGTCAACTGTTCTATAAAAAGAATAGATTTATCTCTGATAGAACTATACTTCTCATAGCCATAAAAATGAAATATTGTAATAAATAAATACATGTTTCTGCTATGTACTGTATATGTATTTATACACAAACACACAAGGTTTACACAATACACCCATTTTTGGGTTGGGATTCGGCTGTATCTATAACCTTGGCCTACAGGGTATCTGGTTTTAGATCTGTAACATGAAAGGAATTCACTTAGTTGCATGAGAACTAGGCTTCTTATCTAGAGTTTGGAGCTAGCAAATAGAAGTTGTGTGGCTATGTGCAGGTTTCCACAGAGCCCTATTAGTGTGGATTCACATGTGGCAGATTTATTGCAGAAATTTTGAAGACTGTCAAATGATGGGGTTTGCAGAAATTCATGCACAGGAAGAGGAAAGAGGAAACAAGCCTGTGCAGCTATATGGAACAATGGCATACATTTCTCTAACAAATCTGCTATATGTAAATCTAAACTGCTATTGTCTATACTATATTGTATCCCTACAGCAGAAAAAAGTATATGACAACCATCAAGTCAGGCTGCACACTTTAAAATCTTCCATAGGATAATGTGAATTTGACTCTTTCCATATTTCCCATAGACAAAGACACCCTTATTCTCTGACTCATCGGGGCTCCAGCAATTAGAACCCTTGTTTTATGGCATTACTAAGGGCATGTCCCCACAGCAGAGGACAAGTACCAGTCGGATAATCCGACCGGTATTTGTCCTGTTTTAGTGCTATCCCCGGAGGGGTGGGGGGAATTTCTCTGCGATGAGCGGAGAAAGGCCCTCCCCCTTCACATTGACATGCACATACCGTGTTTCCCCGAAAGTTAGACAGCGTCTTACTTTCTTTTTACCCCCAAAAGTCCCACTAAAGTCATACTCTCCGGGGTATGTCTTTAAATTGGCAGGTATATGGCCCCATACGCAGGTATAGACAGTAAACATGTATCCCCCATCACAGATTATAGGCAGGTATCTGGCCCCAGATGCCGTATATGGCCCCAGCGGCAGGTAATATGGCCCCATAGGCAGTATAGGCAGGCCTGTATGCAGCTATAGGTTACTGTAGGCAGGTAAGGGAGGTTAGCTGTAGGCAAGTAAAGGCAGGGATAAGGCAGCTGTAGGCAGTACATGTGAGGCAGTATAGCCGCTGTAGGCAGGTATAGGCCTGCAGTAGGCAGGTATAGGCAGCTGTAGGGCAGTATAGGCAGCAGTAGGCATATAAGGCAGGTAAGGCAGCTGTAGGAGGCAGTATAGGCAGCTGTAGGGCCAGGTATAAGGCAGGTATAGGCACTGTAGGCAGTAATAGGCATCTGTAGGCAGGTATAGGCCAGCGTAGGCAGGTATAAGGCAGTATGAGGCAGCTGTAGGCAAAATATTAATCAAAATAAAAAACAATCACTTAACCTGATCCCCGCTGCTCCCGTTCCCCCACCCCCCCCCCCCCCCCTCCCGGCGCGCTCCTGCATCTTCTCGGCACAGGCCCAGGTGACGTCATCAGGCCGCGCAACAGCAGCGTGATGACACACGCTGCCTGTGCCGGGGGACTCCGGACAGCCGCCAGTGCTGTGGCATGCCCGGAGGCCACACGAGGCACTGAGCGCTCAGCTCTGTGCCCGCATGTACGCTTCACTTAATCGCCATCCGGAGGAGTCAGCATGTAAGGTGAAGGGATCGCGACATGCCCGGCCCAGCGCAGCGCCCGACACTGTTCGCTGACTCGGCTGTCAGTTATATGCCGCTCCCTAGGAGCCGCATATTGCTGAAGCCCTGTCGGCGCCCGGCCATCGCAGTGCCCGAGCGCAGACTACTCTTACATTCGGGGGTACGTCTTCATTAGCGACCTCCCGACACCCCCCCGCTACGTCTTTACTATCGGGGTGGTGTCTTAAGTTTCGGGAAACACGGTATTCCGTCCGAAAAACCAGACGGAAAGAATGTACATGTTCAATCTCTTTCGGCGGCAGCGTTCTGAAAAACCGCCGGGCGGAAAAACCGTGCTTGTGGGACCTGGCTGCAACGGGTTTTCCATAGAGGCTGTAACGGTCTGGATGGGATCTCTGGACCACCGCAGTGGATGCGAAAGCCCACACCGAAGGAGTGGATCTAAGTGGGTCCCGTATTCACCAGAGCCCGCCGCAAACTGCGGATGGACTTGCTTGCGGCGGGAGTCCACCAGGACACTACCACTGCGGGGGGGGGGGGGGGGGGGGCTTGCCTCGGTGCGACCAAGGGTAGGCGAGGGTACAGAATCGGCATCAGCTTGTAGTCGGGGACAGGGCAAAAGTCTGGCAGGCGGCTGAGGTTTCTGAACGTAGACAGGCAGAAGGTCCAGGCAGGGGCGCGCAAGGATCGTGGGTCGTAAACGTCAGTAAATGGGGGTTCGTTACACGGTTAGGCAACAGAACAAGGCTTTCCTGGAACGCTTTCCCAATAGGCATGGCCTAACGATCCGGCAAAGGCCACTGACGAGGCTTGGGCTAAAATAGAGCATGCCCGGTAATGGCAATTACCGGCGCATCTGTCCCTTTAAATCTCAGACCTGCCGGCGCGCAGCGCTCCCTAAGGGGCGGCGCCGCGCACACAGCGCCGAGGAACGAACGGACGGGGCAGGAGCGAGGCCGGCGTAAGTCACTGGGACCCGGGCAGTGGGATGAGCGGACCCCGACCACCGAGGTGCGGACGGGGCCGCAGCTCAGGTCCGGCACGGATGCCCTGCGACCCGGGACGAGGTCGCAAGGGCATCCGTGACATTTACAACCCCTCCTTGGGATCCCCCCTGTCTTTTTAGAGTGGAGAAATTTCTGATAATGCTGCGGTCCAGGAAGTTCCTCCTCCGCTCCCAACTATCCTTTCCTCGGCCCGAACCCCTTCCAGTCGACTAGAAAATATCGTTTTCCCTCTAGTCCTCTCATACCAGGATTTCTTTAACCACAAGACCTTAGCGCATCCAGCCACAGACGGAGGAGAGGGACTGCCTTCTGAGAGAAGCGATTTAAAGGACCAGGGTTTTTAGATAGCGAGACATGAAGGAGTTCGGATAACGCATGGTAGGAGGAGCCGGGTTTTAAGTCCACCGGGTTATGCGCTTAAGGACCTCGAAGGGTCCTAACAAAACGGGGTCCCCAGTCTGGTAGGAGGGGATTTTGCGGCGGACAATATCCTGGCTAGACAGCCACACCTTATCACCCGGTGAGAAGACAGGATGGAGTGGCTTTCTTCTTTATCGCCTGCGCCACATGCGGTCAGACGCACGGAGCAAGATTGGCGGGACATGGGACCAAACGGTCCCTATGTCCTGGACCCAGAGAGTCAGCAGCTGGGACCTCTGGATGCAGGATGCAAGCGGGAGAGGTGGGCCGGGGATGTAAGCCATACACAACGAAGAAGGGGGAGGCACCTCGCGGACTCTGACTCTAGGGAATTATACAATAAAAACTTCCACCCAGGGAAGTAAGTTGGCCCAGTCATTTTGCCGTGCAGACAACTAAATGGCGGCATATCATCCCAGAACTTGATCACTCTCTCCACCTGGCCATTTTGTCTGAGGTGGTAAAGTAACCCGAGGAGAAGTCAAGCTTCTCCTGGAGTTTAGCGCAAAGGCCCGCCAGAATTTAGAAACGAACTGCACCCCCGACAGAGATGGAATTTGGAGAAGGAGAACCGGCAGAAAACGAAAAATGTTGAGACAAAATAGCTCGGCCAGGGCGCGGGGCCGAAGGCAGACCTGGCAAGGGACAAAATGTTCCATATATAGAAAAACCGGTCTAACCACCACCGCACCACAACGTTATTAACCCGAAACGACGGGGTCGGGTCGGATTTATGAAGTCCAATCGCTGATACGTGAGACCCTGGTTTGCGTAGGGATGGGCAAGTGTGCAAGAGACCTTCCGGCATGTGCGGAGGAGCCTTGTTTTGCGAGCACAGAGGGTACACGCCTGGACGAACTCTTTAACGACCTTAGCGCGAGGTCCTGCCACCAATAGTACCGGGAAATCAGGAGAAACGTCTTGTGGGCACTGGAATGGACCCGGCCACCATTGAGCAGTGACCCCACTTTCAGGTATCGCCTACGGAGCGCAGGGCGGACGTATGTCTTCCCCCCGGTGGACGTCCCGGAGGTCGCAGGGCTGCGGAGATAAGGCGTTTCCGGGGGAATTATGTGCTCTGGGACCGCATCTTCACCCACCACGTCGGAGACACGGGAGGAGGGCAACCAGCCTTCACGTTATTCTCGGCAGGGCGGAAATGAAATCTGAGAATAAAGCGGCGAGAAGAAAAGCGACCACTAGCCTGCGTGGATTAAGCGCCTGGGCAGTCTGAGGTACTGGGAGGTTTTTATAAAATCCGAGTAGATACAAATAGGAGCCGGGCCCCTCCACAAATATCGCCATTCTTCCAGGCAGTTTTTATGGCTATAAATCCCGATCTCCAATGAGTGTAAGATCCTCTCCCGCCTGTGAAAAGGTTTAGAAAAAAGCCCAAGTGCTGTTTTTGCCTTGGGCCCTTTTTTTGCGTGAGGACTGTGCTCCAGCGCCTACCGATGAGAATCTACTTCAAGCGTGGAAGGGTTTGCTGGGTCATATAGCCGCGACAGATGAAAGCAGAGGGCAAAGCCGTTTTTAGCTTGGAGAACGCTTCCTCGTCTCAGAGCCAGCTACCGTGGATTGCGGTCTTCCTCGTAAGAGGCCACAATGGAGCCCTCACCGTGGAGAAGTGCGGAATCAACTGCCGGTAAAAAGTTGCAGAAGCCCAGGAACCATTGTAATGGCCCGCAGGCCCCACTGGGCGTGGCCAATGCAATATCGGCAGACAACCATTGGCTGGGTCCCCTCCGTAGCCCTTTGGTCCCGAGATAATATAACCCAGGAACGGAAGGCAGACTTATGGAAGAGGCACTTCCCTAATTTGGCATACCAAGTGATTAGCTCGAAGTGCGCTGTACACTTGGCGGACGTGAAGGCGGTGAGTCCTCAAGATCCGGAGAGTATATCAGGATGTTTTGTCCCAGGTTGACCACTGACACAGGTATAGAGAAATCCCTGAAGACATATCTTAACAAACTCCTGGAAGCCAGCAGGCCGCAATAACAGAGGTCCGAAAGGCATCACCAGGTACTCAAAGCGCCGTCTCTCACTGTGGTTGAAGGCCGTCTTCCACTCATCGCCCTTGCGGATCCGGACCCAAATTGTAGGCCCCGTCCGTGCCTTGCAGGCGGACAACAGGTATGGATACAAGATGATTATGTTGGGGTGTTGTGCCTCCCTGAAATCTATGTATTTGCTTCTTTTATTTTTCAATAAAACCATTTGAATATGAAAAAAATTGTAGGGCCCCTCTCAGATCCAGCTTGGAAAAAGACCCTTGCGCCCTGTAGGCGGTCGAATTAGTTTCCGTGATCCATGGTATACGGGTACCGGTTTTTTAACCGTAATCTTGTTCAGACCCCGGTAGTCGATGCAGGTCGTAAGGAGCCATCCTTCTTTTCCATCGCAGACGAATCCTGCACCACGTAGGAGAAAGAGGACTTTCGAAATAAAATCCTTTCTGAAGATTTTTCCCGGAAGTACACAACATGGCTTTGAGTCTCAGGAAGATAAGGGGTAGACTCGTGCCCGGTGAGGACTGGTAGCGGGCAGAAGATCAAACGGGCAATCATAGGACGATGTGGCGGTAAGGTCTCTGCTTGCTTCTCGGAAAAGACATCAGACAACTCACGAATATGACGCGGGGAGTCCGCTAGAGCTTTAGACGTAACACACCGGAGAAGCGGTAGAGCAACCGGGCGAGGTTGCCACCAAACAGCAAGACCGACAACTCTGGGCCCCATCGCAACAACTTCGCCCTCAGCCAGTCAAGCACCGGGGCATATTGCTGCAGGCCACGGAAGAACCCAATAGATGGACGAGAAGAAAACCGGGGTAACACAATAGAACGACAGTCTCTCTTTATGCAGTCTACCCAATTTGAAGGAACCGTGGGCTCCGTACGTAACGGACTTAATCGCTGAGGATCTCTCTCCCCACTGATGGAGGAGCAGGATAGGGGTTTTCTCCAGGAGAACCTCTGGGAGATGATGTAGAGACACCAGGGCAGCTGTCCAAAAAGTTCCCGAGCCGAACCCGGAGTCCAGGAAGGCTGAAGCTGTTAAGTGGTCCCGGCTTCCGGCTGACCAGGAACGGGTATGTTCAGACGAGGGAAGACTGACACCCCTAGGGACGCCTCTCCCACGTAGCCTAGTTGCGCACCTCTCCCCGGCCGCCGCGGACGCAGCAGGCAACCCCTTAGGAGATTGTTCAGTGGTGCCACAGTAAGAGACATAGGTTTTCCTTACGCCGTCGGTTAAACTTCCGCGGAGTCAGATGGGCTCTTATCCCACTTGCATGGCCTCTTCCATGGCTGGCTGGGAAGGGAGCTGTGGAGGGCCCGTAAAACACCGAAGCCGGACGGGATAGGCGGCGTGGTAAGGACTGGTTTCTGCTCATGGCGGAGCTCCCACGTCTCTCTGCGAAGCGGATATCAATCCGGTTAGCCAAATAGGATGAGCTCTCTTAAAGAAACGTAGAGTCCCGGGCGCGAGGGCATACTGAATCTGAGCTGGAGAGGCCTTCTAGAACGTAGGCGCACACACTCGCTGCAATCGTTTCAAGCACTCCGAGCAAGTGTGCGGAACTGGCAGCGCGTAAGTCTCCACGGAGGGCTTCCCCTTGCTGCAGGTTCAACAGGCGGTTTCACAGACGAAGTCGTCGGGCAGGCTCATATCGAGACACTAACGGAATCCTGAGACATGTCAACCAGGTCAGTCGTTGGACCGGAATCGCCTCGTTCCCAGAGAGAGTTGCCCAGGCAGGGCTTTACCAAGAGGCGAGACTGACCACAAAGGCCCACCTCTGGATCTTTCAAAGGGAACTGACCCGCCCATAAGTTTCCACATGAAGGAGGCACTGGGTGATGAAGCCCCTGCAGGCTTAGGTCCCCGTCAAACTTTTGTCCGGCATAGACAATCGAGCTTAGGACCAACTGGAGCGATGCCGCCACGGAGTAACACTGCAGCCGATGCTGCTGCTGAGTGGCGATGACTGCTGCATCATGGAGGAAGCTGCTCTAGCTGCTGGCTTTGCTGCGCGATCTGTTTTGATTTGCTTGACCACACGGTGGTGATGTTGGCGACGTTCGGCAAGGACACCTTGGCGGGATCCATGGCTGGATCTTACTGTAACGGTCTGGAGGTGGATCCTCTGGACCACCGCAGGCGATGGCATAAGCCCAAAACCAGGGGGGTGGAATCTAAGTGGGTCCCGGTATTCCACCAGAGCTCGCCGCACAGCGGGATGGACTTGCTGCGGGGGAGTCCACCAGGTCACTACCACTGGCGGGCTTGCCTGCGGTGGCGGCCAAGGGTGGGTTTGAGGTACAGAATCGGCAGTCAGGCTTGTAGTCGGGGACAGGCAAGAAGGTCAGGCAGGCGGCTGAGGTTCGTGAACGTGGGAACAGGCAGAAGGTCAGGGCAGGCGGCAAGGATTGTGGTCGGTAAACGTAAGCAAATGGGTTCGGTCCCACGGTAGGCAAGACAAGGCTTTCTGGAACGCTTTTCTAAGATTCATGTGCACTAAAGATCCGGCAAAGGCCACTGGGACGAGGCTGGGCTAAAATAGGAGCAGTGCCCGGTAAGGGAAAAATTTACAGGGGCACTGTCCCTTTAAATCTCAGATTTCCCAGGCGCGCGCGCTCCCAAGGGGGGGGCGCTGCGCACGCCGAGGGACCGGGGCGGAGGGGCAGGAGCGGGGCCGGGTAAGTCCCTGGGGACCCGGGCAGCGGGATGAGCGGACCCCGGACCCGAGGTGCGGGACGGGGCGCCGCTCCGAGTCGGGGCACGGATGCGCCTGCTACCCGGGACGAGGGTCGCAGGGGCATCTGTGACAGAGGCCTGTTGTGCTCGTTTGCGGATGCTTTTTCAGACAGTCTGCAAAACCGCAAACTGTATGAAAAACCGTCCGAAAACCCGTGCCGTGGGAACATGCACTAAGTGCCTTGATGGCTCATGCTTTTTGATCTTTTTGTCAAATCTTTAGACCTGGCTAGCTTTTTTAGACCTACAATAAATTGGTTTACTTTGCACTTCATTTCTATGCCAGAATTCTGGTACACAAGGTCACACTATGGGCACACCACCTTTGTTATGACATCATCCCCAGCTCCAGATAAACCACAGCCCCTTTTTGGATCAGGCACAGATGTGTTTAAAGTACATAATAAATGTATGTGCAATAAAGGGTGTCACTTTTTGGTGCATTTTACAACACATTTCTGGCACAATCATATAAGGATATATGTCCCAATGAGTGGAGCCTCATCTACCAAATACACAGCAGCAGCTTGGCAAATAAATGAATGACTACTTAATGTATAGTTTCACACAGTTGCCGTTATTCACAGTATGAAGATAGTAGTTTGCACAGTTTTGATCAAAATGAACATGATTTTGTAGCAGATAGGCAATGGATTGTATAGCAGCTGGAATCCCCTGTACTCTTGTGGTTGCCTTTATGGAAAAGGCGGTCACCCTGGCAGCAGTTGCTAAACAGTCTGCATTAGCAGAACCTCTAGAAAGCAAGAGGGAGTTGCCAGAAAATAATTGTGCAAAGGGATGTAATCAATGCAAACACACTACCTGTGTCACTATATAATTGGCACAGATAATGGTATAGTTCACACCTCCTTTGTAGCAGACAAGGATGCAAATAAACACAAATTAAATTTGCACAATGACTACACTGCTGACCGTCAGAATCTGCACACTGATTGTCCCGCGACGCCAGGGGTCTGCCCACTGACTGCCTGCGCCCCGCCAAGTCTGCACACTGACTGTTCCACTGGCTGCCAGAGTCTGCACAATGACTACACTGCTGACCGCCAGAGTCTGCACACTGATTGTACCGCTGACCGCCAGAGTCTGCACACTGACTTTTCCCACTGGTGCCGAGTTGCACTTGTTTGACGCTGCCCGCCAGAGACTGCACACTGACTGCAAGGGACCCCCAGGCGCACACGATTGTTCCGGATGCCGGGTTCACAAATACTTTTCCAATGGCTGCCGAGTCTGCATTGATTGTACTGCTGACCGCCAGAGATGCGCCTGATTTATTGCTGACCCCCCCAAGCCGCACTGACTAAACGGGCTAAACGCCAGAGTCGAAAATGACTTTCACTGACCACCAAGATGCGCACTGACGCCTGTGACCCCCAGAGTCGCCACTGATTGTACTGCGACCGCCAGGTTTTCATATGACTGTCCTGTGACCCCAAGTTGCAAACTGTGAGTGACCGCCAGGTTTTCAACAAATGTATGGACCACCGGTTCTTCATATGATTTGTACTGCTGCCCCCCAGGTTTTTCAACTTGTGTCTGCTGCTGCTTGGGTCTGCACACTGATTGTATTGCTGACCGCCAGGGTGCACATACTGACTGCACTGCTGACGCCCCTGGGTCCGGTTTACGGGACTGACTGGAGTGCCAGTATCTCCCCCTGACTGTGTGGATCACCGGGTTTCTCACATTTACCAAACCAGTGACAACAGGACTATATCACTGACCACAGAAATTGTTTGCTGATTGTAAGACTGCCCCACAAGCCAAATGAATTTTCTAGCTGATTTCTTAAAAGGGAGTCCTGGAGTGCTGTTTATCAAACCTTTTTAAAAACCACGCTGGGAACAAGGGCCACACACATTATGCTTTTTTGCAATGTTTGAAAAGTAGGGTTCTCCCTTGCGTTTCCCAACCCTGTCTCCACTACCACTTCAGTTTAACCCCGGGTAGGTGTGGGGGGTTCTATCATTGTTGGCATATCGTCTGCTTTCTAGTGATCCTTACCCCTTCATTTGAAATGGGGTTTTAAATAATTGGCAAAAAGGTCAGAGAGCTCTAAAGAGAAAAGTTTGTCATAAAAAAATAAAACAAGCTTTGGCGGAAAGAAAAAGCGGAAGTAAATATACCAGCCGGCCACGGATCCAAAACTAGAGGGGTGAGCAGTAATTAAAAAAGCTGTGAAACAAAAAAGGAGATACAAACTGCTTTAGTTCTAAAAGGACCAAAATCAAAACAGTAATGTATATGGTAGTAGTTTTTATTTACCTTTCTGTACATGTTTAAAGCCAATTAATAAAATTGGAATACCAATTTAATCTTAAAAGGGTTGTCCATTTTTTCTAGCTATTGGCGCCCATTTAAATTAAAAAAATAAAAACAGCTTATACCCACCTCTCCCCTCTGCTTGGATCCAGCGCTGCACTGTCCTCACTGTCTGGTGGTCTTCTGTTTACTTCTTGCTTCCTCCAAATGGGAACGTCACCGCTGCAGCCACTAGTTGTACAATTGCCTGATGTCACGTTTTAGAAGTGAATAGTCTGTATGGTGAAGTCAGGCAGTGGCACATGACCACCGCAGTCCGTCAGCGGCTGCAACGATGATGTCCCTGTTCAGAAGAAGTAAACAGAATACCGGCGGAGAGTGAAAACGTCACAGCACTAGATCCAAGGGGAGAGGTGAGTATAGGTTTTGTTTATTTTAAAAGGGCATAAGTCGCAGACAAAAAACTGAAAGAAAGGACAACCCTTTATATCAACTACAAAATTACACCTGTTTGAAAGGTTACTCACTAAAGGCTTACTTTACAAACAGCTAAAAAAATGAGCATCTTCCCAAATTTTTAAAGACTTTTTAGAATTACTTGAGGGCACAGCCTGCGGAAAAATGGGGTTATAAGGTTTAATTTCAATTAAGTTATTTTCTCGTAAATTCTTATGTAACACGCTTTTATGTACCATCTCCTACAAGCAACATCTGTCTTGTCTTTGCTTTCCACAGCCATAGAAACTGCATAAAATGAAGCTTAGACATGTTCTCAGCTAATAAAATCTGCCCTATTCTAAAAAATTCCAAGCACTAAGTATAGGCTGCATGTAATCCAGCAACACCCTGATCTGCCGTGTAACTCCAGTGATTGCCTTACCTTGCGGGTCCCTAGCACCACCACAAAATCCTGGAGATTCGTCCTGCTTGCAGGGTATAGAGGCACTCGAACCCTTTAAATTTTTGTAGAACCCGTGAAATGCTTTCACCTTGCTAGAACCTCCCCCACAGTCAGACAGGAAACATCAGCATAGTTAGCAGATGTTTTGCTTCGGAAGTGGGGGTAAGAACTTGCTTATACAGCAATAAGTCTATGCAACTTTTGAGCTGGACGTCCATTGTAGCCCGTTTTCCTCTACAGCTGTCATATCTGCTGACCTCAACGAAAACTGGCTGCCCTGTAAACATCCTGACACAGCGGTGCGAGAATGTAACATTGTTCTCATAACAGAAATCGTGTTATAGGGCAGAGATAAATGACCACACCTGAACGAAGAATTATCAAAAGGAAATAATCAAGAAATATACAGCCCCGTACACTCTGAGCGAATTTTGGGCCTTTTTCTGGGCTGGGTTGGGCAAAAGAAAATTATCATGGGCATTTAAAAAGGGGAAAAACTCCTTAGGTCTACCTATTATGATGCTTAGTTTTGCCACCCAGGGCAAAATAGTCTGATGTTTGTAGCTCCATATCCTTTCCACTGTTCCCACTACGTTGCAAGGCAGCGCAGTTCAGATGTTGTCCCTTTTTAGTCTTTCTGAGCTCTTCCCTGAATAACTGAACAGAGGGCACATTAATTTCTCTGCTCAATCTTAGAGAAAACTGTAAAGCTGTACTGTTACAGCAACACAGTCCTCTCTAGCCCTTCCCTGCACTCATTGCTAGGATCAGTGCAGGGGGGTGAGTACCTTTGTGTTACTGCCAGGACAACACTGAAACCTGAAGAGATGAGTAACCACTGGACCGCAGCAATGTAACATTAAACTTTCCATTAAACTAACCACTTGCTCAATAGAAACAGTGTCCACAAAGAAATCGATGCATGAGTATGACTGTGGAGGAGGTAATAATGTACTCTTAGGTTATGTTCACATGGCGTAATTGCATCGCGTACAGTACAGCCACAATTACGCCGGGTGATTTGGGAGTTGCGTGTACTCCCGCAGCGCGGGGGGAGCGGCAGTTCGCCAGCCCCATTGACAGTCATTACTTGTGCCGCATATTCGCCACAAGTAATTGACATGTCACTTATCTCCCCGTGCGTACAATACGATTGTATTGTACGAGCGGGGAGAGGATGCGTAATCCATAGTTTTCTATGAGAACTATAGATTACCGTAATTTCGGCGCGCATCTCGCCCGTATTAGAGCGCAAATACGCAGTGAAACGCACGCCGAAATTAGCCTGTGTGAACACACCCTTAGGGCTTGTCCCCACGGCAAGCTTTTCAGTCGGTTTTACAACCGTTTTTGGATTTGAAAATGATCTGTAAACCGACTGTCGACCTTTTACATTGATTTAAATGGAAAATCCGTGGAGCAGTCCCCACTGCACAGATTTCCGCTGGATGGTTTTTTACACCGCTGGCTTACCTAAAAACTTAGAACATGTTGAGTCTTCTGCCCGATTATTGGGCAGAAGATGTACAAGCCAGAGGTTGAGGGGAACAGGCAAATCCACAAACCGCAGACAGAACCGTCCTCCTTTAAATCAGAATGCGAACTGTATTTTAACCTGCCGTGTGGACGCAGCCTCACAGTGCAATTTGGTAAACGCTCTCTCTCCTCGTTCTTTTTCATAAATAAAAAAAAAAAGAAGACCCACTAAAACCCTTGCACTTTCCAAGCTCTATGCCCAAGCATGCTCATTCAATTCTGTCTTTTGTTTTAAAGAACATTTAATTGTCGTGCAAATAAATTAATGCCCTTGGTCAAAACAATTTAAATACAGTATATGCTAGGAACAGACCTATACCAAGTATTGCAATTTCTTCAGGGTAAAGGGTATGTCCCGAGAGATTGATCACATGGAGCTGGTCCTCCTTTTCTATATTCAGCCCCCCCCCCCCCTAGTTTGTTTCTCAGAGGGTAACCCAATTGTTTTTTGTTGGCCTAAAAAAGATTGACCAGTGGTTGGAGATGAGGCCGAGGCCATAGATGGACCTCCTTGAGATGTTGAAAGGCGTGATCTCTGTCCTCTACCTGATTTTCTGAAAGATTTCCCTCTTGCTGTTTTGGGGAAATATAAAACATGTATTTTTTTCACAACTTGTATATAGGGCGGATATCCTTTGGAATTTTGTAATATCAAAATATGCTTTAAATATCACCTGATTGTGAAATATGCTATAAAAGCAATATAATAACTAATAATAACTGGGCAAACAGTATTTAGAAACAGCACTCAAACACACATTGAGCAAGCCTCTGCCAGTTCACAGATCTTCTACATAATTATGCAAACATGCAAACACACAAGCAGGCCAAAGCGAGGCCAGCATAGACACCCCTGATCATTTCGTAAAACATATTACAAAGATATTAAAGAATCTGCATATCTCTGACTATGGCCTGGTCACAGTTAGGGCCATTTTAACACATTAGCTGGCCCGGTGCAAAGGTTCATGAGTGCCCCCCCTCCTCCTTATCATTCATTGTCTAACAATGTCTGTAAAGTTAAATTAACACTAAAAATAATTCTATTTGGGGAAAATTCTTTTAGATCCTTTTTAGAACTTAAAACTCAAAGGCCTTTTCTGACTGGATTAATTAGTTTTCTCTATTCTTTTCTAACTGGCCCAGACCATCATGATGACTTCGTCCAGCCCTGACTTGTCTCTGTAGAGTTTGCTGCTCAGACATTTTTCCCTTTTTAGCACCCTCCTCACCGTCTGTCATTCAGTGGGTACGGAAAGTATTCAGACCCCTTTACATTTTTCACTCTTTGTTTCATTGCAGCCATTTGGTAAGATCTAAAAAGTTCATTTTTTGCTAATTAATGTACACTCTGCCCCCCCCATCTTGAAAGAAAAAAACAGAAATGCAGATATTTTTGCAAATTTATTAAACAAGAAAAACTGAAATATCATATGGTCTTAAGTATTCAGACCCTTTGCTCGGTATTGAGTAGAAGAAGCCTTTTGAGCCAGTACAGCCATTAGTCTTCTTGGGAATATTGCAACAAGTTTTTCACACCTGGATTTGGGGATCCTCTGCCATTCTTCCTTGCAGATCCTCTCCAGTTCCCTCAGGTTGGATGGTGAACGTTGGTGGACAGCCATTTTCAAGTCTCTCCAGAGATGCTTATTTGGGTTTAGGTCAGAGCTCTGGCTGGGCCAGTCAAGAATGGGCACAGAGTTGTTCTGAAGCCACTGCTTTGTTATTTTAGCTGTGTGCTTAGGGTCTTGTCTTGTTGGAAGATAAACCTTTGGCCCAGTCTGAGGTCCAGAGCATCTGGAAGAGGTTTTCATCCAACATTTATCTGTACTCGGCACCATCCATCTTTCTTTCAATTGCTCCAGTGGTCTTGTCCCAGCAGCTGATAAACACCCCCATAGCAGGATGCTGCCACCACCATGTGTCACTATTGGGATTGTATTGGGCAGGGGATGAGCAGTGTCTGGTTTTCTCCACACATACCGCTCACAATTAACACCAAAAAGTTCAATCTTCGTCTCATCAGACCAGAGAATCTTATTTCTCATAGTCTGGGAGTCCTTAATGTGTTTTTTTGCAAACTTTCATACATCTTGTACTGAGGAGAGATTTCCCTCGGCACACTCTGCCATAAAGCCCCGACTGGTGGAGGGCTGCAGTCATCGCTGACTTTGTGGAAATTTCTCCCATCTCCCTACTGCATCTCTGGAGCTCAGCCACAGTGATCTTGGGGTTCTTCTTTACCTCTCTCACCAGGACTCTTCTCCCACGATTGCTTAGTTTGGCTGGACGGCCAGGTCGAGGAAGAGTTGTGGTCATCCCAAACTTCTTCCATTTAAGGATTATGGAGGCCACTGTGCTAGCAACTTGATGTAAGGATGTAATCACATTGTATCTGGACACAGAGAGTCTACAAGTGGGTTGTTAGGGCCTGTTGCCTATTTGGATAAATAGTGCGGCAGGAATCTGATGCACTCCACTCCACCATATACGCCACATTTACATGGAGGACGACATTTAAGGGGTACGGCCACATGACAGTTGTATTCTATCATCTTTAGAATGTTCTTGGGGGACAGTTCTGTAAGCGACTTGTGCATTTGGATGTCTACGTAACCACTGAATAGCACAAATTCCAGCCGAAAACAGGGCGGAAGATTGTGCATGTTCTGAGTTTTTTGGAATGCTGATAGAGTGAAAATCCTCCAAGTAGAAAAACCGTGCAGATTTTCTAGTAAAGTCTATGGCGATGGTTGACAGTTGGATTTCAGATGGTTTCCAAATCCAAATACTGTGTGAAAAACCATCTGAAAACCCTTGCCGTGTGGATGTACCGTTAGAGAGGCCACAGTCAGGTGGCCTGCTGTAAGTGCAACATTCAACCTATGGTGGAACGAGTCCTGAGATACAGTTCATGAGATGAAAACTCATAGCTAGCAATATGATTGTAGCTTGATCACAACCAGTACGCGTGAAATGACTACCAAAATGTAGCAGCAATCTGATCAATGTATGATACAAACCTGCCAACAAAGTACAAACCAGCATGACCCTAACGCAACGCAGAGTCCGTGCCCCATGTAACTAATAACCTTAACGCCCTCCAAGCCACTGTCCCAAGCCAAATTCCAACCCAGGGTTGTCCGTCTCCACACATTAGATAAAAATAAGTCCCCCATCCCTTAAAGGGAAACTAAGTACACATGAATTCATAATACGAGTGAGACCTAACCAACCAACATTGAGGAATATATTATAATTTTGGCGACCAAGCAGGCCTCATTTAATAACATAATAACATATAGCATATAGAAAACATATAGAATATACATAGCAAACAACATGTATGTGGCAATTAAAACCCATCCATAAAGACAACCCAGAACTCTGTAAAGAACTTAGCAGACAGAGACGCAATCAATCATTTCACAATGGTATCTAATATATGAGAGCCAACTACACACCAACATTGGTGCAGGTCCTTTATGTAGCGATGTGAGATGAAAGGGAGAAAAGTATAGATGAGAGAATTAATGATGATAAACAGAATCATAGCAACACTTCTCTAGCTGCTAGATAACGGTCAACACGAGAAGCACATGTAGATGGATTAAAAGCAATCTTTCAAGAATTTTAATGTTACAAGGTCGCGTTCATATTAAGCAAGGTAAACTATATTGAAGAAGTAAAAAATCAGACGCATTGTGTTTGGATTAGAGTTGAGGGTAGGAAAGAGATATTGATTTGTTAAAAATCTCAAAGACCCTAATAGATTATGGGTATTTAATGGAATAATATGGTGGCTGAACCAATGTCAACAACAAGATAATCTCATATGACAAGAGGAATTTGGAGGAAGTGTTTTAGAATTAGTAAATAATTTTAGGTATAGATAAAAGTTTCGATGAGTGATTAATAGATGGAGACTAGAATGAAAAAAATATGGTAATTGTACTTAGATTACAAAGTATTAAAGAATGAAAGATGGATGAAAGGTAAACTTATTCTAGATAATTCTACTGCCTATTTTTTAGTTTTTTTGTTTTAGAGCGAAATATTATTGGATATGATTTGAGGATTGATAGGAAAATTAGAAGTTGAGGAGAGAGAAATTATATTATGAAATGCAATGTGTGGATAAGATGTTGAATATAATTATGCAAAAGATGGAGGGATGAGAGATATATGTAAAAAGATAGACGTAGAGAATAGATGATAGTAGAGGGATTGAATGATGTGAGAATATGAATGATAGTGGAAATAAAGTGATGGGAGTATATGATTAGGTAGAGTGAGATAATTTGTGAGAAAGATTATTTATTTAGGGAGAATTGAATTGTGATGAAAGGTATTAGTTTTTTGGTTATAAATATTTTTGAATATTTGAATAGAATAATGGATATATTATTATGAGTTAGGAATTAGGGTTAGTATAAGTGTGGTAGAGATGGGGATATAGATGATGAGAGTGATTTTAGGTAATGAGGAATATGAGATAGATTTATAGGTAGGAGTGAAGATTTTTATTTGTAAAGAGAGGTATTGGAGTTGAATGGATGTTTTGGTATGAGGTAAAGAGATCTGAAGGGATGTTAATGATTAATAAGGGAGTGAAAGAATGATATTAAGGAGGGAAGATGATGGGGCATGTGGGGAAGAGATTTAATTTATTAGATTTATTGTTAAGAGATTAGTTGATGAAGTGAGAGTTAGGGAAATAATGTAAGATATAAGGATTTGATAGAGAAGTGAGGTTATGGATATATGTGAAGAATATAAATGGTTATTAAAAGGTGATAGTGTGAAATATATTTGGTAAGGATAGTTGAATAGTAAGTAGTTAATAGTATATAATAGTTAGTTTTTAATGTAGTTGATAAAGATGTAGAATTGTCATTGATGGTTGAAAGAGGAGAATTAAGAGATAAATAATTATTGATGAATGGTGATGAGAGTTGGATTATTAGTGGGGATTGTGGTTGTGTTTAGTTATGATGTATGTTATGGTTAGGTTGTGGAGGTTTGTTTAGATAATTAAGTAGTAGGAGTGAGTAGTTTTAAGGAGGTAAAATATATTTTTTATATTTTTATTTTTAGAATAAATGGAGATATGAAGTATAGTGAAGAAAAGTAATGATATGAAGAGGGTGAGAGAGATGAGTACTATAAATATAAAATGGATAAGAATGGTTGATTATGTGGTTTGAGGATGAAAGTTGAAGGGATGTTATAAGTTAGATAGGGGATTTTTTTAGTTGTTGTTGTTTTGGTGTGTTTTTGGGTGTGTGGGTGTTTGTGTTTTTGTTGTATTGGTATTTGTAATTGGGAGGGGGAGTATTTAGTTGTTAATTGTTTTGTTGTTGTGTGGTGTATAGGGTGGGTGTTGAGTTGGTATTTTTTGTGTTGTTTGATTTTTTTTATTGTTTTTTATTTAGAGTGTTTTTAGTGTGGATTTGTGAGATAGATGGTATTGTGTTGTGGTTGTGGTTGTGGGTGTGGGGGTGTGTAGGTTTGGTGGTTTATGTGGTTTGTTGTGTTTGTTTTAAGAAGAGTAATGTGTGGTTGTTGTTGTGTTTTTTTTTTGTGGGGTGTTGTTTTGGTTTGTGGTTTGTGTGTGTGTTTTGTGTTGTTGTTTTGGTGTGGGTGTTGTTGGGTGGTTTTTTTTGTTTGTGTTTTGTGTTTGGTTTGTTGTTGTTGTTGTGTTTGTGTGTTGTGGTGTGTTGGTTTTGGTGTTTGTGTTTGGTGTGTGGGGTGGGTGTTTGTTTTTTGGTATGGTGTGGGTTGGGTATTGGGTTGTTGTGATATTTAGTGATTTTTGTTATTTGTTTGGAATATGTTTTAAAGGTGTGTATATGAATGGATTTTTGTAGAGTTGATGTTTGTTGTTTTTTTGTTTTGGGAGGTAATTTGTGGGGTGGTAATGTTTTTGTTTGTGGGGTATGTTATGTTATTTGGGTAGATAAGATTATTGGTGGGTTTGTTGATTTTGTATATTTTTTTGTTTGTTGTGGATTTTGAGAGATGTGTAGATTTGTGTATGTTTATTTGGTTTGGGGTGGTTTGGTTTGTGTGTTTTTTTTTTGTTTGGTTGTTTTTTTTGTTGGTGTGTGTTTGTGTTTGTTGGGGGGTTTTTTTTGGTGTTTGGATTTTGTTGGGTTTTTTTTTGTGGTTTTGTGGTTTTTGAGTGAATATAGGTTATTGGAGGTAGAATAGTAATTGTGGTATTTGTTGTAGATGGTGTATTTGTTTTAAGTTATATGGTGTGGGTAAATAGAAGAAATAAGATATATTAAGATGAGGAGTGATAAATATAGGATAAATGAGAGATTAAGTGTGTATTGTTAAGAGTTTATGAGGAGAATTGAGGAAGGGTTTTCATTGAGTAGTGTATAGAATTGAAGTTTTTATTATGAGTAGTAAAGATGTTAGAGGTGAATTATAGAGTAAAATTTAGATAGGAGTATAATAGTTTAAATTTGAAGATATTTAGAATAAGAGTTATATTATGCCTAAATAGAGCTTACGATAAGGCATCTAACCGCTCAATCCAAAAATCTTATATTGACCTCTAAGGCTAAAAATCTGAGTTTTCAGATGCACGACAACTCTAAGCGAAACGGTCCTACTACAAATAAGTCACTAATTTTATAAGTAAATGAAATAAGATAATGAATATTAATATATTTGTATAATAATTAGGTTAGGAATAATGTGAAGAGAGAATGGTTTAGGAGTAATTTAGAAGAGGAAATAGGAGTATTGAGAGAGAAAAATGTAACTGATATTTAGGAGGAGAGGATGTAAATGATGTTTAATAGATAATTGGAGGATTTAGTGATTAGTAAGCATGAGAGAGATAAAAAAGATAGAAAAAAAATTACAAATAGATAGAGGGATAAAGTATAAGAATATAGAGGATATGGTAGGTATAAGTAAGAATTTATTTTTTTTATAGCTTTGGAGATTATATTTAGGTAGTTGTTTAAATATTAGAGTATAGTTAATATTTATTTATTTGTGTTTGGTTTTTAGTTGTGTGGATTTTTTATGTTGGTGTTGTTAGTTTGTGTTTTTTGTATGTTGGGGGTTGGGTTGGTTGTTGTTAGTTTTATGTTATTAATGAAAATAGAGAGTTTTTGATAGTAAGTTTTAGAAGATAGTATATTTTTGTATGAGGGTTGAATTAATAGGTGAGGATTTAGGTATATATTTAGAATAAGAGGAGATATAGAATATAGGTTTTATAAGAGATGTAGAGATGATGTGAGTAAAGTATGTATAGTCATTTTTAGATTTTTGTTTTATAATTTAGATTATTAGTAATTTAAGAGTAGATGATGTGATAGAATTAGAAATAAATTGAATATTGAAGGTAGTAGTGAGTAAGAGTGTGAAGTAATAGATGATGAAGAGTATCGTAAGAGGAATAGATAAGAGTAATTAAGGATAGTAGAAATAGAATAGTTGATAGGATTGAGGTAGTTAATGTAATAAATTAGAGAATGTATATGAAAAGAAGTTAGTGAGAGAAAGTATGGTATTTGTGATGAAAAGAATAATAGATGAAAGGAATAGAAATGTAAAAGTAAGATAAGGGATATGATAATAGGTGATAAGATAGATAATTAAGATTGTAGGATAATTAGGATAGTAATTATTATATAGTGTAGATAGTAAAATTATATATTAGATAGATAAGTGATATATAGGATTTATTAGTTTGTAATGATTGATGGAGGAAGTGTAAGATATAAAATGTAGAAATGTATTATTGAGAAAGATAAGAAAGGATGAGAAAATTGAAGGTTGGGTTAAAGATTGTGAGAGTATGAATATGAATGAGGAATTAGTATGTGAGAGGATGAAAGTAATATGTTTTATATGATTTGAAAAAAATTAACGTTATGGAAAATGAGAAGGTTATTTAAGATGTAAATAAATAATATTAATTATAAATAATAAGTAAAAAAAGAGAATGAAAGTCGGTATAAGATTTGAAATAGTAATTTGAAAGATATTGGAATTGAGAGTATACCAAAAATAAGAATATATTTTTTTAAGAAATAAATTCAAAAAAGTAAGAGAATTAAATAAGATGAGAATAAAAAAAAATCTAAGAGATGTATAAAAACTCTTAGATTTAGAATTATAATAAAACAATATATGATGCACTGATAAATTAAAATAATGGTAATATAATAAGTAGTATACATTCTCAATCATGAAATATAACCAAAATATAATCTATGCAAATCGGGCGTTGTAGATTAATATGAGAAAACCAAGGACCTCCGACAGAATCATGACCCACAACATCAATCAACAACGTTCCAATCCACACGAAGGAGGCAACGCTCAATGCGGAATACACAACCTTGCTGTCTCGGGCTGTCAAGTCCAGAAAATCACGTCCAGACGCGACTTGCAAAGGTTCAGTTGGCGATTGAATAATACCGACTAGCTCCCTAAAAATGACACCGAAACGAATGGTCTTGCCAGAATACCAGAGCCTAACTTAGCTGCCTCGAAATTCTTAAAACTAAGTAAAGAGAAAAAGACAAATGAAAGACACGTAGAATAGTAGTCAACAACCCATTGGAGCCGTACGCCGATCTTACCTGCTCTCATATAGTGAGTCCAACACAGCGCTAGCAACGGTGCGGGCGGCGACATACAATGTATTATGGAAAACGGTTCTGAAGTTCTCACACTGCAAGAGGACAATTTTCATGACCTATCTCAATCGGAGATGCCAAAATCGCCACTGCTAGCGAAGCCATCGGCGTGCGCACCGCCAGCTATTACATTAAAAGATTAGCGGGTAGGCATAAACTTAGTATTGCGGGGTGTCACACTTCCATAAATCGCTACTAAAGATGCGAACAAATAACTACATCCGGTTTAAACAGCATGACTGATAACTACGATATCATCGAATATAGAACAGTGAAGCATCGGCATTTGAAGACAAAGAAATTAAGAAATTAACCAGGAAACAATCCACATCTGCCTAGTCATGATATTCCACCAATAAAGGCATTAGAAACCAAACACAACACTACGTCTACCATGCTTTGTTGAACCCATAGCCTATCTCAGAAGAAGATCCACAAAAGCACAAACATTCCTATCGAACGCACCCTTACAGCGACAAAACAAACATTTGCGTATCTTAGACAGCACGAATAACGCTACAAATTAACCGACCTGTCTACGACTGAAGTAAAAGCTAACACGCACAAATAAAATTAGTATAAATGCACGATGCCGTCACTAGATAGTCCTAACCATTGCAGCGTACCAAAACTCATGCTCGGAGAGAATCAAAGAATGACCAATTCCCCAAATAACATACCTCTCTCCTTCAGTGGCACCAAAAAAAGGTGCTGAAATGAAAAATGTACCAGCCTGAATAAGCGCAATTCTAAGATAGTGGAATAACAAGTCCTCCAGTGACTGACAAATGCATCCACTCACAGCAAACTGATAAGAGACCACTGTAGAAGATCGCTGGCGATTAAATGTTAGAGTAAAAGCTTAAAATTAAAATGTGAACCTTTAGATGCTACCATAAGCGTATTCCCGCAGGACTCGATAGCGACATCCGGACCATTGCTCGTCCCACAATAAATATCCTTGGTAACATCTGGCTGACGACGCACGCTTGAAACCAAAAGCCAAAAGGCCGCAAAGAAGCGAGACACTCTGGACAACCGACCATACACTTCTCCTTTCTGCCCAACCAACCAACCATAACATGGCCCCCCACCCTATCACGTAAGAGACCACGCCACCCTATAACACCCAACCAGTCAAACCCAATTTGCCCACAAGCCGCCTCATGACGCCGACCGGGTTTTTTCCGCAATGACCAACCCTCGAATCAGGTGTCATGCCTCCATCCAACCACCTCTCCAAAGCAGTACCCTGGGCAGTCTTCGCCCTTGCTCTCCGAGCTTCTGATCCAAAGGTGCAGAACCGTCGCCACTGCAGACGGAGAAGAGAGAATCAGCAATAGAATTAGAAAACACCCGGCACATGTTCCGCTACCACATGCGCATTCAGTAGACAAGCAACCGTAACACAAAATGCCGCAACAGGCGAATCACCCCGGGAGGCGACGAAGCGGACAAGCCTGTTGATGACCTGAACCACCCCCATATTGTCACAGAAAACATAATCCACCGGTCCCCGAAAGCAAGTCTCCCTCCCCCCACAGTTTTTCCAACCTCCACCACAATCGGGGAATAACTCCAATAACGCCAGATTCATGACCCATCCGGACTGGTCGATCCCACTCGTGAGGGCCCAATACCCGACACACCAACGGCCCCACACCCCAGAACGCTCCAAAACCTGACCCCCCGCTCAGCAGCATCCGTGAAAATACATGTACCGAATTGGAAACCACGGCTACCTATAATTATGGAGCGCCCATTGTAAATGGCTCAGATACTCGTCCCACACCAACAAATCCTCCCTAAGTTCGCCATTCAGACGCACAAAATGATTAGGCGCACCGAACCCGGCCCCCGCGTTCCGCCCTTTCTATGGGGGGGGGGTGGGGGTTGGGGGGTGCCATCCTCCGACAGACACACCCTCCCCCTCGGCATTATCCGACAAGCGAAGTCAATTTGCCCAATAGCGACCTGCAATTCCTTCAACTGAATGCCTCCTCAAACCCGAAAAAGGACGCCGAACCATTAGCCTGCAATGAACCAGCATTCTCCATCCGGCAATCTACATTCCTTCAACACGAATCTATGCAAATACCAGGAAACTCAAAACACACGTGGATGGCTCCCACCAACCTTCTCTGGCCTAACGGAAGCCAAACCGGCCCGCAAACCCACTCCAATGTTAACACAACAATGACCTACAATTTCCGAATCCGCCGGGCCAACGCAGAAGAAGTCATCCGTAATATTGAATGACCGACTGCAGCCCTGCCACTCCCTTACCACCCACGTCCAGAAAAGAGCTAAAGGCCTCAAAATATGCGCAGATAGGGAACAACCCATAGGAAGACAAACGATCAAAACTAAAAAATTCCCCTCGTTCCAGTAACAACCCAAAAGCCTCAACTCTTCTGGATGAACCGGCAGCAAACGAACGTCGGATATCCACATGCCTTTTTTGCCATTAACGGCCCCTGCGTGCCCCCCAACCGAAGAACCAAACGCAACGCGCATCGTACGACGTTGTAAACAACTGAACATAGATCCGAAAGGAATCCCATCGTTCACGCGATGGGGCGACTTACCTTTTCGGAACGACAAATGGTGTATCAGCAGCCAATCTGGTTCGGGGCTCTTTTTTGGGCCACGCACCCCAATGGAGACTCAATCAGAACCGCGGTAAGGTGGGGAGTACCTAAAAGGACCCCCCGCCATCCTCGCCGCAATGCACGTGGGATCCTGTACTCAACTTTTCCCCCCACCACCCCCGGTTGTTTTCAGTAAGCCGATTTGAAATTCTCAAGGAACCAAGGAACCTGGTGATCCGGTGGCTTGGAATCCTAAAAACCCCGTCGGAAAACCCTTCGCATAACAAAACCGCCGCCACCATGATCCGAGATCTACTTAGATACGGCTCCATCCTCTTGGACCTTCACTGATGTCCGCCCCATGGCTATTTTAGACAGTCCCATTTCCCCTCTCACCCCTTCTTAAAAAACATTTTGCGGCCTCCAATGATAGGTACCCCACCTCCTGTCACACAGTGAACGGAGCAAACGTGCTTAAATCTGCAACTAGCTCCATATTTGCATTGCCCGTCATTAAACAGCCGCAGCATAAGCCTTTCTGACCTCACGCCTGTTCCTGAACTTCCCATACCCGGTAGTTGGTATTCCCCTGGCCGTAGGAGTTCTGCCCCACCCGCAAAGGGGCTGCCCCACCCTCGTGGATGGCGTCATCCACCCCTCGAACCAGAGGACAATGTCCTTATGGTCGCCAACCGCATACTTGGACGAACTGGCCTCCTCTGGTGGAACTGCTCATGCGTAACGCAACCAACGCCATGCCCCCCATAATAACCCGAAGACCACACCGATAGCGTCCATAAAACCAAAAATCGCGTGAGCAATTTTTCCCGGTCCCTTCTCTACCCCTACCACATATCCAGAATTGCGAAAGCCTGCAGAGCCATTTGTAAAATTATATGAGGAATGTAGCCGCCACCCCGCGATTTTCTCAACCTCCTTTTCTTCCTCTTCCCACCTACTACCTTAATCCAGGTTAAATTTCCTCCAAGGGGAGCAGTGTAAAAAATCTCCACATACTCGTCTTTTTTAGTCCAAATTTTTTGTCCACGCACCTGCTTCAGGTTAGCCCCCGAGTGTGCCCTCGGAATCAGACATATAGCCCTCCCCCTTTGCTCTGTCCGACCAAGCGAACTCCATCACACTCGCGGCCGCTCTTTCTCGCCCCCTCCCCACTCACTCCATCGCCCCAGTTTGCTCAATCGCTGAAACCAACACCGCGCCGCCGGCCCCCTGAAACCCTCCTCCGAAGGAGGCCTGTAACGCTCCGGCTGTCACCCAAGGCCCGTGAGCGGATATCCTTCAACCGCCCCGCCTCTCACCACCCCCCAAAAACCGCCCAGGTACTCCTTCACGCGAGCTCAGCCAACGGCCCTGAACTCAGCCACTACTAACCCCCGAGGGATCCACCCGCTGCATATTCTTCCCCGCTAACTCTCACTGCTCCTTGGTCCCCAACAGACCCCCGATATTAACTAGTGAAACATAGAGGACGATGCATACTCACCAGCTGCGCGGGGGGCTGTGGACCCGCCATCCGCCAATCGGAAATCCAGCCGACAGTCCCAAATCTCTCTCGTCCGCCTGCCGAGAGAACCGCCACCTCTGTGAATTGGGATCCACGAAGGCAGGAGACAATCAACCCTCCGCTGTGCGAAGCACCGGTTGAAACCCACCTGATAGCCCACCCCCTTGAGGGGACATTGACTCGCGAGGGCGAATCCATGACACTCCTCCGCAACGCGCTCCCATCCCGAGCCCGATCGAAGGGCCAGCCGAATCCGGCCCCTTTAGCCGCGCGCAGTCCCCACATCTCACTGCCCCTGGCTCTCGTCTACCTCACGCAGACTGGCAGCAACCGCCTGAACCGGCTCATCACAATCATGTCGGTCCTTGCCCGCAACCAACCCCCCCGCCCGCAAAGCCGCCTGAAGAGGCGACTACCACCGACCGCAGTGCTCTGCCGCCAACCGCGATTGGTGTCCCCTCGCTGAAGCCCACGGCTACGCCGGCCTGGATGCCTCCCCAGCCCGGGAGGGACGCTCGCCGAGCACTGCACGAACCAACCCACCCTGACCGGAGGGTCCCTAGAGGGAGGCTCCTTCGTCTGCGGCGGGCTCTAGGCGTGACGGTCCGGCTAAGCCTCTGAGGAGGCCTGGCGGCGCCCCCCCCGCCCCCCCCCACGGACCTTCCTACTTGTATCTACACCGCTCTCGAACTGCGCTCGGGGTCCACTGCGCCCAGCCGTGCGCACACTTCCCCCTGCAGCCAGTCTCTCGGGCCCACGGCGTCGCGTCCGTCTGCAGCGCGCAGTCACTCCAGCAGCTCCTGTAACTCAGCCATGATTTTCACTAGTCAGGCAGGAGGAGTGTTCTGCGTGCGTCCACCCTCGCTTGAAGCACGCCGCGCAAGCTAGACACTTCCTCCCGGCGCTGGTCTGGCTCCGGCCGTTGGCCCCTCCCCTTTCCCGACGTCACGGCCCGCACGTCCCTGCGTGCGTGGTCATGCGGCGCCTCCCCCCAGCTTCGCCGGGTCCGGCGCTTCCTGAATCAATATAATAAGAGCTACGTTTTGGCAGTGAATTCATGTCAGCTATGTGTACAGTTCAATATACGTAATTTATCTTTTTTTCCATTCTGACTCACTCTCCGCGCTAAATCACTTTGGTGCCATGGTTTCAGCTACAATCTAAACAGTGAACTGAATAGCAGACATGAGCTCCCAAATTTGGAATCTTTGTATAAAAACCAGACAGAACAGTAACATAAACGTATGGGGGAAGACCAGCCATCATAAGAAGCCAGGGTGAGACTAACACTATTATGCTGGCTGGATATTCATCTATTGTTACATTGATGTTAAGGCAAAAATACATAATAGCAAGCTTTTAATATGGGAAAGAAAGCAGGAGCTACTGTAAATCCTAAGAATGTAAAGTGTAGAATTAATGATGTCACAGAAGGAAAACATACTATGAATATAGCCCATACGGAAGATCTAGAATTTAGAAGATGACATCCAAGTGATTGTAACACTCTACAGTTTTTCCAGGATATTTATCTGTGATGGTTATCAGGGCCGCAAACAGAATTTTCTTTGCCCCATACAGCTTAAGAGCCTAGTCCAGGTACAAGTCCCGAACCCAGCAAGCCAATTGGCCCGCCCCCATTAAAAAAAAATGCTGAATGCTCAATTGCTGAATAATACCATCATATGATCACTGAATATAATTCATTACAATAAGACCAATATTACCGCCATACAGTGACCATATAGTGGTAGATACAATGCAGTTACATTTAATGACATACAGTTGATGTCTTGTCTGATGAGTCATTCACGTTCCCTTTTCTTCTCCATCCGGTCCAGACCTCCATGATGACTTCTCCCGACCACAACTCGCCCCTGCAAATTCACAACACAAACACCTGAGACTCCTCACTTTTTTTTATCATCTTCCTACCTGTGTACAAACTCCCCATCCGTAGTGCCAAAAAATGGTAATAATGACCCCCTTTGTGCCCTAATAATTAGGTATATAGCCCCCCATACGTAAGTAGTGGGCCCCCCACTAGTTAGTATAAGGGATCAGCTCGGTGGTATGGTAAGACAGGACCAGTCTTTAAATCTGTTTAGGAGAACAGGCATTTATTTCAGCCTCCAACACACACAGCAGCATAAACGGGGCTTAACTTCAGCCAAAACGAAGGAAAACAAAACAGTATTACACAGTCTGTGTGGGACACTTACAGTCCTGTGTCCAGATAAGCCTCCAGGCTTCCTTGTCTCCCGCTGAGACTGGCGTGTAGTCTGTTCCTGGGATCTCCTGCTGCACTCTCCCAGCTTCACAGAAAATCAATTACACACCCTCCCACCTGATCTCCAGACTTACATACAGCCGCCAAACTCTGGCCTGGACCCTGAAGATGTGGGAGCAGTCACCCACCCAACTCTATGACTGCTCCTGTGAAAACGAGACCCAGACTATTTGCTCTGCAAGCAAACTAACAGAAAACGTATGTCAGCAACCTACCGCTGCTGACACCTGAAATTACAGGTTATCACCTCACCAATGCCAGGGTCATTGGTGACACATATCTCTGGTCTACTACCATCCCTTCTGTCCTCTTACAGTAGGTAACTGAATAGTGGGCAGACAGGTAAGTGGGTATGTAGCCGGGTAGCCAGGTGGGTAGTAGGTGGCCGGGTAGCCAGGTAGCTGGTAGCTAGGGAGGTAGGTAGCCAGGTAGATTGTAGTTAGGGACGTAGGTAGCCGGGCAGCTAGGGAGGTAGGTAGCCATGTAGGTTGTAGGTAGGGCGGGGCTTCACTAATTGAATTAATCATCCTGGCCTCAGTCAGAGGGAGGAGGACCCCGGCTCCAGTCATGGCGCAGGGGAAGTAAGTGAAAAGAGTCTATGTGAATGCAGCTGTGACCGGGAGCGTGGGCCCCCTCTCTGCAGCGCCGGCCAGGCCCCTTCTTAAATGTAGCGCTCTGTGGCCATGCCGCCGTGCACCAGTCTCTGATATGAAATAAGGGGACCCGCTTGCAGCGGGGCTCCTTATTTTTCGCCGGGCCCCAAACAGGAGTACTGGCTGTACCCCCTGTACGGCGGCCCTGATGGTGATGTCCCATTACGACATAAATCACCTAAACCAGTTTATGATACTGTGTGTAGAATGATCTTATAGAACATATCCAGCATATTAGCCTGTGACTGAATGCTGATATCACAGACTGAGTCTTCACTTATAAATGAACACAATAGGATAGGTTTATGAATAAGGACAGACAGAAGATGTGCAAGATATTTTGTGGTTCCTGCTGTGGAAAATCATTATATATAGAAACGATATTGTGCTTTTCACACCACCTCTAGGTTGGCTTACTTTAAACCATTACTGTCCAGCAAAATAATGACTCCCCTATTAATATGTCTGTTTTATTTTCGAACTTTTATTTTTAATGATACTTTTCAAAACTATCTACAAGCACAAAAAGTGTCTAAAATGTATAATAAATACACCCTTTTTTGGCACAAAGTGCACAAGAATTGTGACGCATTTTGCATAGTAAACCTGCAAGAATGACTGTAAAGGCCACTGGGGAAAACAATAGCAAAACCACAATTGTAATTTTCAACAACTTCCAAAAATTGCACAACTACCTATTCCATGTTGAGAACAAATGATCCACCGAACAGTGTCCAAAATGTGCTGACACAATTCCTTTATGCTATAGCTACATATTAATTTTATATAAATATCATATAGTGCTGTACACTGACTAAATAAGAGCACTATATAATGCCCAGATAACAGTGATCAGGTTCTAGATTTCCACGTCAGGCATCAGAGATTTGCAGTTAGATTCTGCTATGAGTAATTACAGGGAGGATGCTGGAGACTGCAGGGCATTTGAGCTTTTCGAGTTCCCTGTAATTCAGCAATGTACAGTATATACACCATACAGCCTTCCTCACCAGGATGAAGCCGGAAGGAAGGTATAAACTGCTTATACAATGAATTGTGCAAGAATCCTTTAGATTAATTGTGTCTGACTCATCAGAGTTTTGTGGCCAATAAATGTTAAGTGTTCTGTTTTATCTTCTGTTACCGGAAATGGCTTATTGAAATGTTGGTGTGAAATGTGAGCTATGTTTATGTACATTTGCTGCAATTTATGTGCCATGTTGTTGTAAGATCCTCAGGTGGGGCTGTCATGGAGAGCCCTGTGGACAGAGGCGATTAGTGAGAGTGTGGTTGTATAAGTTGTGGGTTCCCATGCTCACATAAAATGGACACTTTTCCTGCCATTTGTGAATTGCATGCTCTGCTGGGGTAAGGTAAGAGTCTCTGCCTTCCTAGCCTTGTGTGATAGGTAGCTACTGCCACATTAGCAGAAGAGATGGCAAGCCAAGTATGGTGCCAGGCCTCAAGAGACAATCTAGACAACAATATTTGGTTTTGCACCAAAAACTTTTTGGAAAAAAATGAGCATAGGTGCACACTGTTGTGGCAGCAATATACATACACATTCCAATATCAGCAGCACACTATTAACTAAAGAAACTATCAAAAGGCACATAGGAATTTTTGAAAAAAGTATCTCCGCTACTTAGGATACACGAAAAAAATGTTCAGGTTCCTACTTTACATCTTTGATCAAAATTGCTTAAGTCCACCCCCCTTCAACAAGGGGATCCCAAATACAGGTGGGAACCTACAATGATGTTTCCTCTCTTTAGCGCCTGTTCGGAGCTCCATACTTCAGGGAGTAAAGGCTCCAGCTACTAGGCACACTGCACTGATTTAAAAACCTGTGAAGGTGGGTGGAGTGCAGAAAACCAACAAGGAGGCAGCCACTTCCCCATACGGACAATCTAGACAACAATATTTGGTTTTACACATCCAAAAAACTTTTAAAAAAAAAATTAGCATAGGTGCACACTGGTGTGGCAGCTGGCTCCTTGTAGCAGAGATGTTTTTTCAAAAATTCCTATGTGTCTTTTGATAGTTCTTTAGTTAATAGTGTGTTGCTGGTATTGGAATGTGTAGGCCACAAGAGACAGACTAGCTGAGAATAAGGAAGACCTTAATCCTGATCTACAAAACTGCTGGCGGTGGCTACAGGAGGTGGCACAAAAGTGGCACTTGTTAGATAGGCAGCCTCTTTGAAAGCAGTAAAAAAATGGGGAGTGATGGTGCAGTTTGTCTACCAAAAAAGACATGAGCAGGGGCTCTTGACACAGGGGAAGGAACTGCAGTGTGAGAGTAAGAGCAGCCAAAATTAGACAGCTACCAAGAAGACTCATGGTGCAGGAGTATCATACCTCCCAAGTGTCCCTATTTTGGAGGGACAATCCCTATTTTTAACCCTTGCCCCTCTGAGTTCTATAAAAGTCCCTCTTTTTTATTTAGGAAATAGATTTGCATCAATAAACTGACTGTCTTGCTTGAAAAAGTATCTGATTGCTTCCTAGCTGTATATTACATAACAACTTACTTAATATTTCATCATTGGATGCAATCCTGAAAATGTCTATATCCCAATGATTTTTATGATGATATTTTAATAAAAACCTATTCAAGCATATATTTCTTCATAAAAAAATTTATCTTTTATGCATTGAACCATAAGTGTCCCTCTTTGGGTGCCTAAAAAAATTGGGATGTTTGTGTGTGTGTGTGAGTGGGATTAGAGTGTCCTGGTGTGATGTAATTTGTTTGGGTGTGGTTGGAGGTGTGGCCTGATGCAGCCCTCTTTGCAGTCTCTAAAAGTTGGGAGGAATTGGAATATTGTGAGTGAGAGACTTTGTGACATTGGGTCCTTGCTGCTTAATCATGATACAAGGATAAGAGGACAATGTTTGTGTGACAATAAAAATATAGACTGGGTGTTAGGAGTATGTGGCCTCTTTAAGACTCTTTCTTGTCTGGTCCCTGGCCTCAGCCTAGCTTGGAGCTTCATTATGTTATCCACTGGTGTTCAATCTCTGGCTGAGGTAGGGTATTTAAAGCCAGTCATTTCTCTGCTGCCTTGTCTGTGATTTTCTCCTTGTTTCCTGGCTTGGTACATGTCTGTTTATTTAAGTGACTTCTGGTTTTTGACTCTGGCTTGCTTTCTAGACTATTCTTTGGATTTGGATTCTGTACCTCAAACACTCCTGGGTTTTCTCATTACAAACATCATATGATGATTTAGTATAGCAGATATTAGCTAATCTGTGTGTGTCTAGAACTTTTCAGCAGTCTAGAATAAGGCCACACCCCCTTTGCTGTGATTGGCTGCCTGCATTTAGGTCAACCTCTGGTTGGGACATTCCCCCTGTGCTTTGACTGGCTGTCCTGCGCTCTCTGTGCACACTCCCCTCTAAGCTGTGTAAGGCTGCCTGTGATTGTCTCTGCTTTTCTCACAGTGATAGCTCAAATGCAAATGATCTAGGCAATTACTGAGTCTCTTTAGCTGCTATATTCTATACCCTACACATATAAAACAGCCTTATACACTCTGCTACCCCCCACCCATATAACACAGTATTATACACTCTGCTTCCCCCAACCATATAACATACCTTTTACACTCTGCTCCCCCACCTCTATAACACACCCTTATACACTCTGCTCCCACACCCATATAACTATACTATATGGTCACTGTGTGCAGGTAATATTGGTGTTAGTATAATGGGATTCTAGCTTTGTTCAGTGGTGTTATCTCTAGAACTTTTATGTTTATCACCCAATGTCCTGCAATTAGATGAGGGAGACTCAGAAAACCTGGTGCTTCATTTTGATTACAGGTTAGTGTGATGATGCCATCACACCAGTCTGTATAAGTTGAAGTGAGACTGGGCGGGTGGGGGGGAACCACACAAGTGGTAAAGGCAGGGAGTCACAGTACAGTAGATTTGGGATGGGCCCCTAGAATCAACTCCTCTGGTGGGCTCTAGACACCGCAGTCCAACACTTGTTATAGTGCATTACTTGCTGTGCCATCCAGGCTCGGACTGATGCACAATAGAACAGGGAAAACCCCTGGTTGGCACCTTGGCATGACGAGCCTGCTTTTTAGGGAGAAATGCAGATGTCATGAGTAGCCATTTACAGTGGCTGTAGGGTGGATCCCAAAAAAAACCTTCACTAATGTCCCAAAAATTATCTCCATTGGTGGGCACCAGACACCCCAGTCTGACACTAGTGCCATCTCACCAGTGAGGCAATCACCAATGAGTGCAATACCACCACAAGTCCATAGGGCTACCACTCTGCACTCAAGGGGTTAACATCAACATATCCCCTCCCCCCATCTACCCACCATAACTGACCTCATAACGAGAATTTTAGACATAGAAATAAAAGAAACATCTATTTGCTCTAATTCTGATATTGATCTTTTTTAGCTGTTAAAAGCTTCTACACAGATTCTTTCCGGATTACAAAAAATACATGATTTGCCCAGCTGGAAATAAAGATATGCACAGAAATCAAAGTGCAGGTGCATATTATTTCAGTCTCCACTGACTGCAGTGGGGAGAACATGGCCCAAATATAGGACATGCTGCTCAAAGGCAGACATAAAAATAGAGCGGTGTACTGATCAGCTGGATAAACAGCGACTTCATATTCTGGAGCATCAGATACAGAATTTACTGTGCATATAAAACACAGCCAGGTAGACGAGTCTGAAAGCAAAAACAGATTTAATCACTATCAGATGTTCACTGACAACAGTTCAGTATCAGATGTGTGACCTTTCTGAGAAGCCATTCAGAGAGTTGTAACCTCTGTCTTCTCATCATAACCAGTTATCAATAGTAATGATTCATATCTCAGCCTTGTTCCTGGTTCAGATAAACAGTCAGATGTAACTTAATGAGAATGTGTCATCAGAAAATGACCTACAGACAGTCCCCAACTTACACCAGTCCGACTTACATCTGTCCCCTAGTTACAAACGGAGACTTATGGGGTATTCTGGTACTTGTAGTTCCATGTTCCACAGCAGATAGTAGCTGTGGAACACCAAGTGCCAGCATGCCACAGCAGCACATGAGGTGAAATCTTCTTAACAGGTACACAGACATCAAAGCAAATGTAAAAGCCCTTCTGCACTATCCAAAACGTAAAAAAAAAATGTTGTGCTGTAGTTACATTTAATAAATATACCTGTTCCGACTTACATACAAATTCAACTTAAGAACAAACCTACAGTCCCTATCCTGTTCGTAACCCTGGGACTGCCTGTATTGTTAAACATATGTTAAACACATTTGTTTAGAATTTTTTTTTACATTTTCCATCTCACTATCAATATATTTATAAAATCCTAAAATCCTGCAGTTTTCACTCTGGCCACTAGGCCTACACTATGTCTGACACTTTGGAAAACATTTATTGAACTAGGTGCATCGAAGTTCATTTTCTCTTCTTTTTACAGTGTATAATGCACCTGAATGTATGAAAGTGTTTTTTGTGCGATTATAAATGGAGTCTAAAGCTCATTGCACCTCACCTGTGTGTTTGGCGTACTATGGAATTAATGCGCATAAGTAATACGCCAAACATGTACAAAGGCTATAGATAGGCTGGAAATAAAAGAAAGGTTATCAGAATAGCATGTCAGTGAATAGAAGCTATGGTACTGACCTTGCTTGGTGAACCTATGGTGTGCTGTACTGGCTCTTGCTGTATGTAGAATAAAGGGTGAGAGCAGCAAAAATAAATTTCAAATTTATTGTTGTAAAAATCTGAACAACAATATCAGTGGGTTATTTAATGTAAAATTAGTTTTTGATTCTGTTAATTTTAAATAAATTTTATAGGAGATATTTTTATATTAATTTTATATGATAACTTTTTTATTAAATGTAAATAATTTTATTTTATATAGTTTGATAATTATCTTAAATTGCTTTTTATTATTGTACTGGTGGAAGTTGACAAATATTGGACTTTTTTTGCCCCAACAGCAAATCTAGCTCCACTTCGACTCCTCAGGCTCAGGCGGACCACATTGAAATAGTTCTGCCTGTCGGAGCAGTAATGCACTTAGTTTTGCCGAACCACATTCATATATGTGTCTAATATTACAAATGTGGTGTGACACGCCTCCATAACGCCCCCAGAACAACCCCTCATGTTGGGTGCATTAAAAAGTCTCGAGTCTTTGGAACAATGCACCTAACACATTCATTTGGCGCATTAGACATCGTAACCGGGTCACTTTGGTGCATTTGATGCCAGAAAAGGGTGAAAAACCCAATCATACATGTCTCCCTTTATGTTCTGTAGAGAAAAGTTTTCAGCCTCCTTATTAATTTTTTTTTCAAAATAATCGTTATTGGTATTTTACACATAAAAACAATAGAAGTAGTATAGTAAGGCAATGGAAGAGATAGGATATAAATCAACAATTTAAACATCGAAATGAGTACAATATAAGTAAACAGGTCAATATCTTCATTGCCATAGAGACAAGAGTGAACTAATAACAACCTGAGAACAGCAAAGCTATTGACTGATGATTCCACCTAGAGAAAATATATTCATATGCCATGATCCGCACCTACACCTCCATCACCCAAACTGTACATTGTTTTATCACCCTGATGTCTCCGATCTCTTCAGCAGCTTGAAGCCCAAATATTGGCATATGTCCATTTTGGGTTTTATGAGTACACAGGGATTTCGAGTTTTCCCAGTGATCTCGAGATAGCAGCTTGCAAATATCATTTAGTGTCTCAGAAAGGCTTTACAAGATGCAAAAACCAGTTGAATAAACTTTCAATAAAGGGAGTCTATTTTTAGAGAACTTGGCAGCCTGTGTTTCTTTTGTCCTTCCAATATCTAGTCTTTCCGTAGTCATGTAATGCCTAACATGGTACCAGTATCCTCATTACAAGCATAGACAGGGTTACACTGAAAGGTGACTCCAAAGTGTATAGAAAACACAGGATCCCCCATTCACAATGGAAGATAGTCCCCCTCTTGGGCTCTGAAGCAGCCAGATGGTTACTGCACCTTTGGTAACCAAGTTGCATTGAGAGATATGGCTTACATTTACATGCCAGTATCAGAATTGGATCTCTGATGATTGGCAAATGGTTGCTTTCTCCAATGAATACCATTTTCAGCTACTTTGAATGGATGGACATTGGTGTGTCAGAAACGTCAAAGAACAAACAGCTTGCAACCACTGCTGGAAGAACACAAGCCTGTGGTGGCAGCGTTATGGTCTGGGGAATGTTTTTGTGGCATTCTCTCGGGCATTCATCCATGTGGAAGGTACTTTCGACTGATTTGGGTATGAATTCATCCTTAGAAAGTAGGTACACCCATACATGCTAATTGTGTTCCCTGGGGCGGATGGAATTTTTCAGTAACACAATGCGACTTGTTACAAGAAATGTCCGACATTGCTTGGAAGAGCAAGACCAGTAACTGAGCATCTGTGGGACCACCACTATGGTTCTGTTCACTCTATGGATCAAACCCCATCCATCCTCCAGCAGCAGTAGGGTGCAGTCAGCCTGGCTCCAGATACCTGTGACAACCTGCCGGGATCTTATTGAGTCACCCCCAGCCCATCTACAGTAGCTGCTGTCTGTGCTGCATATGGTGGTTGCTCTAGATTTTAGCTGGTGGTCATAATAATGTGACTCAACTGTGTAGATAACACAGGATTCCCTCTTTAAAATAGGTGATAGTCACAGCTTACTCCCTTCTCCTCCCTGAGCAGGTCACAGAGCATGCTCACAACACACTCCTATAGAAGTCAATGGTTCCTTTGGTGCATTAGGCTGTATAGCATCTCTCTAAATACTGTTTACAGCTCAGGAAAACCTCATAATCATGTTCAGAAAACAGAAGAAAAAATTGCTCTCTAAACACATAAAATGAAAAGAATACGTTCCATTTTGTAAAAAGTTTAATCGACAATCCTGTAATCCATTGTATTGAAATGGATGAATGATGTCACAAAATCTCTGGTTATTGTACGAATTTTAAGTAGAACTGCTGATTATTCCACAACAAATCTTCCACATCTTCCAAATCTTCCATTTAGGAGCAAAGATCTTTAAATGTGAAGTTTTCATATGATTTTTTTTTTTAATTTGTCAACAAATTCTGGTTTGTTGCGATTTTTTTACTTTTTTGGTCATTTTCAATCCAAATGTTATGTTTTTTTCAAACATAGCATGCTGTAGGTGATATTTTTCAGGATTTTTATCCTCAACAGACATCAACAGTAACAAAAATGCCACAAAATAATGTTAAGGAGGTTTTATGGCAGAACATAGAGAGGATAAAAAAAAGAAAAAAACAAATACGATTTTTCAAAACTGGTGTAAATAGAATACTTGCAAATATCAACAAGGGCCAGGATGATGGGTAGGCTCAGGAAGGAGACCGCCTAGAGCGCCACTTGATCCAAGGAAGAAAGGGGGGGCAAGAAGGTATGGAGTGGGCTGAATTTTCCATTGGGGGGCACTTATTTACCTGGGGCACTAGAATACTTTGTCCCTGTCCTGATGGCAACCAGATACAGGGAGTGCCAACCATATTATTTGGGTGATGACTGTGATCCTAGCCGTTCATCTCCTCACACAAAAACTAGTTGTCCCCTTAAGGCATGTTCACATGTCTGACATTTTCATTTGGAAAAATCTGAAGTCTGAGGCAACACCTCGGATTTCTCCCAAAGATTTTTACTTAACAGAGGCAAAATTCTGGTTTGGACGCAGGCTAGCCCCATATCAATGTCCCAGGAGGATTTGCTCAAAAAAAATGAACATGGTCATTTTTTTTTCCATACCATGAGTTTGAAATCCGTGGTACGGGAAATCCGTGGTGTGGAAAATGAGACGTCAGGCATAGGCAATGTGGAGTTCTGTACCATGGGTAAGAAAACTTGATACAGCTTTTTGCTGACTTTTATCCCAATTCTATTTGATATTAATATATGTGTATCTTTTTGATATTCAGACTAGGATAGCGAACGAATCTGAGAAGTGGAATCATTAGAATTTCATTTTTTTTAATTCTAAACGAAGCCGAATTTCATGGCGATTTCTACATTAAACAGAGTTTGTTTTATTATTAATTTTTGATCAAACAGTATGTCAGACAGAGAGGTGGCAGGCCCTTTGCATGGGAGGGGCAGTGGCACAAATGTTCCTGGAGCAGGCACAGGTTGCAGCCCCATAAGGGGATGTCACAGCAGGTGTCACGTGGCGAGACCAGAGCTACCGGTGTCATCTAGCGGCCGTGTGTTGACCACCAAGCCAATGGTTCTTGATTGGTTGACTAGGTCATCCACTTCCTCCCAGATGACATCTGACAACCCCAGCCAAGAGTCGGTGGGAACGTCAGACACAACCCTTAGTTGACATGGACGGGAACGGGTCAGCGGCCCTCACCTGTGCTCAACCGATCTCTGTCCCGTTCGGTTCCCTCAGCCAGAGAACTACTATGTGGTGTGGGCTCTCAGCCACTTTAAAGCGAGGATGAACTATTTGAGGACGGTGAGCAGCTACTGGGCAGCAAAGAGGTGGGACAGACATCCGCTGCTACTTTCAGTAGGCGGGCAAGTAGTGCTGAGGAGAGTGGCATGGGAGGTTATGTTGCAAGTGGTCAGGCTTTGTACACCGAGACCATACAGCAGTGACGGGTAAACACTAATCAATGACGATGTAGCCGATCATACTAGGGAGCCAGGTGAAGCAAGGGCTTCATCATCATCATTGGGAGAAGAGGGTGCCAGCTTGCACGTCAGGCAGCCAGAAAGTTGGTATTGATTGGAGTAGACCACCTGCTTCACAGGTCCCTTCTGGACCAGAAAGTAGCGACGCAGGGCCTCACTGAGGCAACGGCTGTAGCAGTCAGTTCTAGAACACCACACAGGCTCTCTGCAGCCTGGAAATAGCTGTTTTTTAACGTGATTCACAAATAAATTCGGAACGAAACAAATTTTGGGAGAAAATTCAGCGAATTGGCCAAATAAAATTTTTGAGAAATTCGCTCATCTCTATTCATGACGTATCAAATGGAAATTGGGACAACCCATAATTTATTACCATCTGCCCCCTGCCTTTTCACCTGCTTTCTGTTGGTTTGTGGTCCAAGTTAAACAAATTTTCTTTTTGTTTATTTGTTTATATGATTTGTATTTTTATTCTTAATAAAGTAAGTGTTTTTACTTTTTGGTAACTAAGTTCTCATTCTTCGTGGTGTTTATTATATCGTGAGTGGCATTACTGGTACTATTTGAACAAATATTTATTTTTTGGAGGTATTGTGTACTTTCCCTTTAATACCTGGCCAATGTATTACCTTAAAATCTTTTTGAGTTAATTATATCTGAGATATTGTCTGACCTCTGTGTGGTCTCTATATAGTGGTATTGTAGGTTATATCTGACTTCTATGTGGTCTCTATTTGGCGGTGTTGTAGGTTATACCTGAGCTGGTGTCTGACCTCTATGTGCTCTCTATATGGCGGTGTTGTAGGTTAAACCTGAGCTAGTGTCTGACCTCTATGTGCTCACTATATGGAGGTGTTGTAGGTTATACCTGAGCTGGTGTCTGATCTCTATGTGGTCTCTATATGGTGGTGTTGTAGGTTATACCTGAGCTAGTGTCTGACCACTCTGTGATCTCGAATAATAATATAGTGTCCAGCACTTGGAGGAGTTATTGGTGCTTGTGGAGATGAGTATTGCAACTCTGGGTACAAGTAATGTAAAATATTCCACAGCACACACAGGTATATATGATTTTAAGTGCAAGTTATTTATATTGATTTCATAAAGATTACATAAAGAGGTTACATAAAATCATTTCCATACATAAACTGATAGATTGTGCTGAGGCGACGTGTCATGAGAGTGATCCGTCCCTCAGGCTAATATCCTTATCTTTTTTATGATGGAAATGAATTTATGAAACCCTCTTTATGAAATCTTTATCTTTTCATATGTGGTTTCTCTATATGGCGGGTTGTAGGTTATACCTGAGTGGTTTTCTGACCTTAGTTTTTTGGGGTTTTTTTTATGGGTGGTGTTTGGGGTGATTTAAACCCTGAGGGGGGTTTCTGCCTCTATTGGTCTTATATGGGGTGTTGTAGGTTATACTGAGCTGGTGTCTACCTTATGTGGTCTCTATATTGGGTGTTGTAGGTTATCCCTGAGTGGTGTCTGACTTTGTGGTTCTATTGGGGTTTTGTAGGTTATCCCTGACTGGGTTGACCTTATGTGGTTTAAGGGGTGGTGTTGTAGGTTTACCTGAGCGGTGTTGACCACTTGTGGTTCTTTGGTGGTTTTGAAGTTGTATTGCCTTATGGGGGGTTCCTTAGGGGTTTTTTGTAGGTTATGTTTGTTTTTGTTTGTATATATTTGTTCTGTGGTGGTTGTGTTTTTTGGGGGGGTTTGCACACCCTTTTCCCCCGGGGGGCCAAAATGCTGTTAAGCTCCCCCCTTTTGGAGCCTCCTAAAGGAGGAGGAAAGGAAAGCTTTTTTTTTCAAAAGTGTGCCCGATTTTTTGTCCCCTTATAATTGTGAAAAACATTTACTTAAAGCAAAAAATTGTAACGCTGAAATTATATGTTGGTTTTTTGTTATTTTTTTAAAAAAATTTAAAAGAGAAAAACGTATCAAAACCCAAGTTTTCTAGAAAAAACTTTTTATGTTTAAAATTTTGAGTTAGAAGAAATTTAGTGGTTTTGTGACCTGCTTTTTTTTGAAAGATGAGGACCCATTATTTGGTTTGGGAGTAAGGGGAAAAAATCCCTTAATGTTCATTTATATTAGGGGGAGGATGTGCAACGAAATTAAATAGTGTCTGTTTTTAAATTATCCATGAACTTTTTAACAGATGAAAGATATAAGTTACAGTATACGTTTTCGTAAAGTGTCTGTCGGGGAAATATGTTTCCGGGGTTGTGCCTTGAAATAAAATACTTTGGACCCCATTTTAAAAAATATAAAACAAATACTAAATCAAATTGGGGGAAAAAAAAGGCAAAAAAAAAAAATTAGAAAAGATAGTTAAAAAAGCTGTAAGTTTTTTAAAAGTAAAAGGTACTTTTTTTGACACAAAGTTATAGGGTGTTCCAAGAGCTTTAACCACTCCTTAGATGTTAGGGGATGATTAAAACAGCAAAAAAAACGCCCAAAACCTTGTAAACCTGGATCCAGCGACCGTGACTGGTCATGGTGATCAGCCACAGCCTGTGAATGGCTGCAGGGTCACGTCACAAATGGACGGTGACATCATTGGATCGGATCATCAGTTAAGATCACGGGGCTGGAACAAGCAGGTTTACAAGACAAGGTTTTTTTTGTTATTAGTTGTCCCCTAATAACTGAGGAGCAGTTAAAATTTTAGATCCCATTGGATAAAAATGATGTATTTTTTTATTTTTCTTGATGCGTTGTTTCTGTGTTTAGAAAACGTAATGAACGAATGCAGCCTCATTGTATGGATTATGAGATCTAAAAGCAACAACATACCACTTCATGTAGACTTAGTGGCAATAATTAAAAATACAACTGCTGTGAAATAAATGCAAAGTCAAAAAACGTAGCACCCCCATTTCTTCTGTGGAATGTGATTTACAAAATTTAAATTTTACTGTTGTAAATTGTCAGGGCCCCAAAATGTTACAAATGCCTGTGTTGGCCATGGTTAAAATAATCTAGAAGAAACTAGATCACAGACTTGTGGCAGTCTAGGGGTGGGTTCACACTACAGAAATGACCACATTGCAGGTATCCCTCAAAGTACTGGAAAAAAGGATATACCACGATACAGCCAAAGCCCCATAGTGAATAATAGAGCAGACCCCCAGCTCTACTTCTAGGCATACACTTTATCTGTGGGACTCAGTAGCATAGTAGACTACGCTACTGAGTCCAGCAAAATAAGCATATGTGCTGCTGCAATGTAGTCACTACCGTAGGGTGGACCCAGCATAGAGATAATCCTAAACTCTTCTTTAGTCTAATAGATATATTCTTGAAGATGGAGGATTATCACCATAATCTAAGGGGGGAAAAAATTCGGTTTTAAAAAGTAAAAAGGTGCTGCCAGTTACAGAATGGTAGAGAAATATGCGCGCTATTGCCATCTAGTGGCTGGATAGATGTTATCAGCTGCAGTTTTTTTTCAGTTTATTTATTTAACCCCTTAAGGATCTTTGCTTTTTTTTTTTTGGTTGACACGTTTGTTTTTCCCTCCCGGCCTTCCAAGAGCCCAAAAAGTTTTATTTTTCCATATCATAGCTATGGGGCTTTTTTTTGCAGGAAAGTGACTTTCTAAAGTGTTATTCATATTTCATAGAATATATGGGAAAATTCTAAGTGGGGTAAAAAGTGAAAAATTTGAAAAAGCACGTTTGAGTTTTTTTTTTTTGGGGTTATCTCCGTATAAAGTGTGTTTCTGTGTTCCACAGGTTGATACTGTACGATTTTGGCAACACCAAACAACTAGGGTTTTCGTTAAGATTAGGTACTGTAAAAATATCCAAACATTTTCTTTTTTTGAAATTTGTGTGGCGGCGCCATTTTCTGTGATCTGTAACTTTTTTGTACTAACACCTACAGATTTGAGTGAGGTGGCATTTTTTGCAGGCTGCAGCGTATTTTTTATTGGTGCCAGTTTGGAATACATGGGATCACTTTTATTCCAATTTTTATGGGAGTGAAAAATGACAAAAACCGCAAAATTTTGGTTGTTTGGGAATTTTTTTTTTTTTACGGGGTTAGGGGGGATAAATTTTTGTTATATTTTAATAGATCAGACTTTTTGGGACGCGGCGATACCAAATATGTGTAACTTTTTAATTATTTAATTTTGTATTTGTAAAATAGCAAAGGGAGGGTGATTTGAAATTTTCATATAAGTATTTTCACACTTTTAACATTTTTTTTACTTAATATTAAAGTCCCCCTAGGGTGCTTGACAACTTAGGGGCATGATTGTTTTTACAGCCTAATGCGTTGTAATACAATGCATTAGGGTATACCAAAATGGGGGCTTCACTACTTCCTGCCTGGGGCAGGAAGCAGTGAAACAAAAAACATGGTGGTGATGGAAGCCATCACAAGGCTTCCAGCTGCCATGTTAAGTGATCTGGGCCCCGCGATCTTGCCTTGGGGGCCCCGATCGGAGTGAAAATAGGAGTGCAGTACCATTTCTCATTCATTTATATTCCACGATGTCTAAAAGGTTAAACAGCGCGGTGTAACCATCGGGTGTTAGCTGCAATTAGCAGCTGGCACCCAACCGGCTATGTTGCAGGATTGTGATGTGATCCCGCTACAAAGCCCCTTACCAGCACAGGGGCGTACAGTGGGGAAAAAAAGTATTTAGTCTGCCACCAATTTGTGCGGGTTCCCCCACTTACAAAATGAGAGAGGCCTTGTAATTGATATCATAGGTAGACCTCAACTATGAGAGACAAAATGAGAAAACAAATCCAGAAAATCACATTGTCTGATTTGGAAAGAATTTATTTGCAAATTATGGTGGAGAATAAGTATTTGGTCAATAACAAGCAAGATTTCTGGCTCTCACAGACATGTAACTTCTTTTCTAAAAAGCTCCTCTGCCCTCCACTCAATACAGTAGTCAGTGTACAACTTGTATAACAGTGTAAAGTTGGTGCGTCCTCAAAGTAACTCAACACACAGCCAATAATGTCTAAACTGCTGGCAACAAAAGTCGGTACACCCCTAAGTAAAAATGGACGAATTGTGCCCAGAGTGTCAATATTTTGTGTGACCACCATTATTTTCCAGCACTGCCTTAAAGGGGTTTTATCTCTAATGATTGAGACAGTAGAAAATAAGCCCTTTTGCCTTTGCTGTGATTGGCTGCCTGATATTTAGTTCAGCCCTATTGGGACACCGCCCCTGATGGGACATGCCCCCTGTGCTGTGATTCACTGCCTGATATTTAGTTCAGCCCTATTGGGACACACCCCCTGATGGGACATGTCCCCTGTGCTGTGATTCACTGCCTGATATTTAGTTCATCCCTATTGGGACACACCCCCTGATGGGACATGCCCCCTGTGATGTGATTGACTGTCTGCACTCTGTGTTTACTCTCTTCTGAGCTGTGTAAAATTAAAGTGAAACATCTTTCTGTGCTGGCTTCTGGCTGTGTATTAAACGCTGTCTGAGCTTCTCCCAGTGATAGCTCTATGTGAAGTATCTGGGCAATTACTGAATCTCTAGCTGCTATATCCACTCTCTCCCTCCATACAACACAGCCTTATAGAGTCTGCTCCCCCTCTACCTCTTGCCTGATAACAGAGGGGTGCAGGGGGCATTCTTTATTTCACATTTGTTTCATCAGTTCAGGCTGTATGTATAACTGTTTTCACAAATGCAGGTGTTCTGGTTACAAGGAGCTTGTGGAGGGAGGTGACAGCTCTGCAGACATGAGTATTGACCATTGCAGGAGGTCTGCAGAGTTGTGACATCCTCTCCCTCCCACTGCTCACACAGAATGATGATGTCACCAGTCTTCAGTGAAGGAAGACATGCCTACTGGGAGGAGAAACACACCACTGGATTTGAAGCTGTTAAGAGACATAGAAAAGGCTCATGTCTGCGAAAGCCTGTGATGATAAAACCCCTTTAACTCCCTGGGGCATGGAGTTAACTAGAGCCTCACATATTGCAACCACTGGGATCCTCTTCCCATTTAAAAAAATGTGAGGGATGTTCTCACCTTTGTGAGATACTGTATATCTGTACAGATATGTTGCATAGAGGAGACTGGAATAATCTCTGAGGTCAGGTACACACAAAAAGCAGTTGCAAGTCATTCTAAATAATTTAACATGGTGGCAAAACTTGGACTCAGTCTAATGTTAGGCTTCAGCACAGTCTCTGGAAGCAGTTTCAAACTAACACAGGAAACCATTAAACAAAATGTTAGGGTAGAGTGTATCTACTTAGGTCTTGATATCTCTTGGAAAGTTACCGCCTGACTGGACGGACCCCAAAGACAGTGTCATTTTTGTTAATGGACTGTGTTCTTATCACATTTTTGTGTTTTTTTCCTTCCTTGCATTATAACAGCCATAACACTTTCTTTGACTCATAAGATCTTGTTTCTTGCTGGAGCAGCATTTCCTGTTAGAAAACAGTTTCCATTTGCCCTGTAAAACTACATAGTTAAGTCACATTATTATTATTACAAACATTTTGTTGTGCTAATCTTAATGGGTTATTTTATCATTGAAAACCACAGAATTCCAATAAGCACACACAACTTCTTTTCACAAATGGAGGATTTCTTGAAGACATTCAGAGCAGATTTATTCTTATGTTTTTTTTTTTGCTGTGCTCTGATTGTCCCCAATAAAGTCACGGATGCAAAACGGCTAAAGAAGAGTTTCTAACAAATGTTCCTAGGTCGCTGCCTAGGGAAACTGTATAGTGGTACTTTATTTAATAAAAGAAAGAACAGTAAACATACCTACTTTAGTTATTGCCATAGCTGTGTACATGTATACTGTCTGCAAATGGATTGTAGATTGTAAGCCTTCGCGGGCCGGGTCCTCGCTCCTCTGTACCACAGTTGTTGGTCATTTAGTGTCGCCATGGTAATTTGTTTGGTCTTATGTTATGTATGTACCTTTCCTGCACCCCCCTTGAATGTACAGCACCTGGGTATTATTGGCCTTTAAAATAAATAATAATAACGAGCCTACTAGTGCTCTGTATGGCCTGTTTATCTTGGCAAATACGTCTCACTCTTTGAGCACTGTATGCATCTATTTGGGCACTATACAGTACACTCTAGGAACAGCATGGTACTAATTGGGCATTCCCCCTGCCTTCTTACAAAATGCCCTTTGCTTCCTAAAAGTTATCTTCAGTTTCCTCTGAGAAAACTGAGCACACTATCTTGGAAACTATGGTAGTCCATGGGCATTTTTTTTGGCACATTATGACATTGTGTGTACTGTATAAGTGCGTTAAAGATATTCCCTCCATCCCGTTGCAAGAGCTGCATTAAAACTGCTCATGCTACTGTTCAGAATTGTGCATATAAGAGGCACAGCTCAACCTACCTACCCATTCTCAACTATATCTAGAGGTCTCGCGACATAAGGTGGTTTTGTTGTATAGATGAAAGTTAATTACGGAGTATAGGACCTCCGGATACCACCTGGACACAGTGACTGGTGATTAAGTGCTTTCCTTGTTGAAGTTTAAGGTACAGCATGTACACATTCATTGATACAATCATTAGTTTATTTTTTCTTGGCAAGATAAACATTTTTGCATAAATAGAGATATGTATATATTACATATATTACCTGATCTATTGTTATTTGCACAGATGTATTTACAGCGGGTATATTGGACACAGTAGGAAACAGGGCATTATATTTTCATACAACTCTGTCTTAGCCAAAGATGTTTCTAGAGACATTATACATACAAACACAACCTGTAAACATAAGTAGGCTGGATGGTGGGAAAATAATTTTTTTGTTCTGTTCTCACTTCATGCAGTACACTATAACAATATTAGGTTATGTAGGCCATCATGAAGACTTAATGCTTCCATTCATTCAGCTACATTGTATGAGATCCACTAACCCTCATTCTTGCCAAACCCAGAGGAAATTGACTAAAAAAATTGTTACTACATGCTCAACTCAGTACAAAAAAAGGAAAACTTTAAATGAGTATCAATCCTATCTAATGATGAGTATTGACTAAATTTCCTAGATGTGGTGGCACCAAACAAATCAAAAATAGTTTAGAATTGATTCAGTGCAATGGTTAGCTATTACATTCCCAAATAATGCATGGGTAATACTATACATGCCTTTAACTAGACTTTTTGTAAACCTTTATAAAATTACTGTTAATGCTTTTAGATGTGATTTGTAAACAACTGCCCTCACATCCCCTAAAGTTTTTCTATGGACTGAGAGAAAACACCTTACTATGTAGGTGAGAAGCCTTTACACATCAGGTAAATGTTAGTGGAAACACTCTGATTTTGGCATTATTAACCTTCGACGGTGTGGTGGTCACCAGACTCACCTTTAAAGGGAATGTGTCATCAAAAAATGACTTATTGTTTAACTCACATTTTTATGTTCAACACATTTTTTAGGAATTTTTGGGTTTATGTTTTTTTTTTAAATTTTTCCCTATTTACATCAGTATTTTTTATTGATTCTTAAGTCCTGCAGTTTTCACTTTGGCCACTAAACCTAATAATAGTCTAACACTTCCTGTTCTGTAGAGGGAGAATTTCAGTGTCTGCTCATTATCAGTAAAAGCAAGGTAAAACTGAAAGGAGCCACCAATGTGTATAGATAACACAGAATCCACCAGTCAAGATGCAGCAGTTTTCATGTATTTAATGCTGAAATCTGCAGTTTTCAGCCAGAAGAGTCATTTGAAGAGTCCTTCAAATAGTCAGTTTTTTTCAAACCCCGCCCACCTGAGGCTAGCCCCGCCCACCTCAACTGATAAATCTATTACTTTGAATAGGTAGAAACATGTGAATAACTGTCACTGGGCGGGACTAGCTCATGAATAAGATTTGAGCATTAAACACTCTAAAACTACAACATCTTACAGAATAAGGGACACAGCACTGGAACAGCAGGTCTGACACTGGCTTGTGCTGTCCTCAGCAAGGGGGGCATAACTTATGTGACAGGTTCCCTTTAAGGCTCCTATGTGCATGAAGCTGCTGTAAAGTATCTCTATGACTGCTGTTAAAGCAGTGCAAGCAAGAATGTCTTCCCAAAATATTTATATAGACGGCCGAATAGAAAATCTACAATCAGGAAATAAAAAGGCAAAAGGGAAAAAGGGAATAGGGAAATCAGGTCTTGATTTAATAAGTAAGATTCCCTTTAACAGTAAATGGTAGAGGAGAGAAGGATAGGGCATGTGAATTTCAACATGGCAAATCATTTTCCCTGTGAGAACAGCAGTTTTTCTTTCTTTCCACCCTGAAAAAATATGCAAGCATGGAGGTCTAAGGTCAATACAGTGATGGTCACTGGCAGGCTCACTAGTTCAGCTGTCAGTCAACTTAAAGGGGTTTTCTCACGAAGCAGTTTCACAGTCACATCCAGCTTTTCTTTCACTTTGATCTCGTCAGGCTGTTGGTGGTTTTTTCTCAGCAATTAGCATATTTGGCTTCTCTGTAACTAGCTGAGCCATGACAATGACATGCAGGAGATGTTAGAAAAGCTACATGTGATCTGAGGAGTGAAAACAGTTGCTTATTTGTAAACAAAAGCTAATCTTGTTAGGCTATGTTCACACGGGTGAAATTGTGACGTATTTCGCGCCGTACTGCGCTTAATACGGGCCGAGATATGTCCCAATAATTACGGTAATCCACAGTTCTCATAGAGAACTATGGATTACGTCTCCTCTCCTTGCTTGCACAATACGCTGCGGGGGGGAGATAAGTGACATGTCAATTACTAGCGGCGAATACGCGGCGCTAATAATGAATGTCTATGGGCCGGCGGGCTACCGCCCCCCCCCTCCCCCGTGCCGCGGGAGTCGGCGCGAGCTCCTGTAGTCCCAGCATAATAGCAGGGCATAATTACGCCCCGCAATTATGCAGTGTGAACATAGCCTTAGAGATAACTAGTCTGCTCATAGTGAGCTCTCCCTACCATGGCGACATCACACCCTGCTTTCGGCTCAAATTAGATAGCAGAATTATGGTCAGGTTACTATAGAAACCTCTGTGCACTAAGAGCAGATAAAATCTCTCTTTATCTTCTGACTAAAGTAAAATCAAAAGACTAAGGGCGACATGTCAGAAAATTGGCGTTTCCACGCCAGTTCAAGGTGCATTAAATCAATGTAAAGTGCGACCGAAAGTCCGATCCTTTCCAAAAACTGGCTTCAGGTATACCTTGCATAGAAAACTTAATGCGCCTAAAATGGCGAATCGCGCCAAAAAAGGCGCATTGTGCAACTCGCGGCACATAGCATATCATTGGTAGTATATGTAATGCACCTCAATAGGCGCATTGCGCGATGGGGGCCCACAGCACACCATATTTATAATACGACTAGTTTTGGAGTTCATTTACATCAAGAATATGGTGTCAAAAGTGGTTTTGGCACAAAATAGACCAAAAAACTGGCATTGGCGTGTTGGGACATGACGCCCTAAATGTATTTAGAAAAAGTATTCAATTACCTGTCTGTACATTTTGAAAGTTAAAAGGGGTTTTAGCGCTACAAAGAACATATCTGTAATGATGGGGAAAGTAAAAATAAGCACTTTTGCAATTGGTTTGCATTACCTAAATAATTTAGTGTAGCAGATATAAGTTAATCTGTGTGTTCAACACTTAAAACTGCAGCCTGAGGTCAGGCCACACCCCGTTTTCTGTGATTGGCTGACTCATATTTCATTCAGCCTGTTGGGACATGCCCCTGCGCTGTGATTGGCTGCCTGCCCTCTGTGCTTACTCCCCTCTGAGCTGTGTAAAATGAAAGTGAAACTGCCTCAGCTTTCTATGCTGACTGTGTCCGTACAATAAAGGCTCTTTGAGCTCTTCTCTGCTACTCTCCCAGCTCTATGTGATTACTGAGTCTCTAGCTGCTATATTCACTCTCCCACCCATATAACACAGCCTTATGCAGTCTGTTCCCCTCCACCTCCTACCTGATAACAGAGGGGGGAGCAGAGTGCATTTCTCACATTTGTTTCATCAGTTCAGGCTGTATGTTTAACTTTTTTCACCAATGCAGGTGTTCTGGTTGGAGCTTGTGGAGGGAGGTGACAGCTCTGCAGGCATGATAACTGACCATTTCAGGAGGTCTGCAGAGCTGTGACATCCTGTCTCTCCCACTGCTCACACAGAATTATGATGCCACCAGTCTTCAGTGAGGGAAGACCCTCCTACTGGTAGGAGAGACCCGCCTACTAGGAGGAGACATCCGCCCTTGGATTTGAAGCTGTAACAGACAGAAACAGATCAGATCAGCGAAAGCGTGTGATGAGACAACTCCTTTAATCTTTGTAGTGAGAAAACCCATTTAAGAGTTTAGGGTACATTCCTATAGTTTAGGTTTGCTGTGGGGTTTAACAACAGACCTGCAAAGTAAAATATACCTTCAAAAATCTTCAATTGGAATGAATATGGTCACAGATTTACAGTGGATAAATCCTCATCACAATTCACACCAATTAGTGCACATTTTTTACGTTAAATTTCATTCTGCAGGTGCACTGTAGAAAAGCTACAGTGAACCCAAACCGAATGAATGTACCTTTCAGTGTCCTGTTAATAAGAAAAGTAGGATGTCACATTATATAGTTTGTGGGATGGGTGTATCATCTGCAGCATAAAAATGTAGAAAGGGTTATTTTAAGACAACCCCTTTCCCATATGCCTTCTGAGGGCATACGGACATTACTTAGGGAGTCCCCTCTATCAGCTATTGAAGAGCTTCTGGAAAGTGTGGGTCCCGCTCTACAGAGAACATGGTAAGGGTGTGTTTTGTATGGTTGGCAATTTATTTAAATGGGCATCATGAAATACTACTCTGGGGTTGTTGCAAGGGAAATACGTGTATGCCTGAAGATTTCCCCAGCAATAGTGCTATAACATTTCAGGTTTGAGTATCCAGACCTGCTGCAATTAGTTAATTGTTGGGGTTTCTCCTTTAATAAGTTAGCTATAGATTTCACCAGAGCTGGACCTTTCTGTTAAAAGTTGATGGCCCCTTTCATTCACGACAGATCTTCCATCGATAAGGCACTTGGAGGCAACCTTTTTGGAAGCTGAAGATATTTGAGATTAATGCTTATTAATCTAAGAGAACCAGTGCTGTATTTTAGACATGAGAATATTATAGCTTAAAGATACCTACATATGTGACTCAACCTTATTATGGCTCAACTTTGCAGGAAGCCGTAATAGGGCTCCCATTTAAATGCATGGGGCCCACACTGCACTTTTGGATGCAAATTTCATAGTGAGGTTTCAGCTTATTCCTGTGTTTAGAGACACAGATTTGTTCACAGCTGCATTGTGAACATCAACTGGGGTTCAAACAAGGTTTCAGCTACTTCTGATAGCAGTGCTATTCTTGCCAACATAACCAAAAAGGTGCCACTCCCGCATTAAAGTGAACAAATCCACTTTAGTTGTTACATTGTCATAGTCAAAAGAAAGAGAAGAACTGAAGAGCTCTAATGGAGGTTGTTGCCTTCAGAGTATGCTGACGTTATGTCCTAGCGATTGGAATAGGATGTGACAGAGGCAGAGAAGCTGGGCTCTGTGATATATATAATTATGTGATTTTAATCAGGATTTCTGAGTAAAAAGCAGAGGAAAAAAGTGAAGGTACTAACAGTGATTGACAGTTTGCTTTGTACACACACTGATACATGTAGAGCTGTCAATCACTGTATGTAGGTGGGGTAAGCAGGACTCATATTGTCTCTTAAGAAATCTGACAGTATTTATTCTGCTTCTTAATAAGAAATCCTTCTCCAAATCATATAACCCTTCTATGCTATATCCGTATATATCACAGAGCTCAGCTTCTCTCCTCTATCATATAACCGTATAGGTCACAGAGCTCAGCTTCTCTCCTCTATCATGTAACCCTATATATCACCAAACTCAGCTTCTCTCCTCTATCATATAACCGTATAGGTCACAGAACTCAGCTTCTCTCCTCTATCATATAACCGTATAGGTCACAGAGCTCAGCTTTTCTTTTCTATTCTATAACCCTATATCTCGCAGAGTCCAGCTCCTCTCCTCTATCATATAACCCAATATATCACAGAGCTCAGCTCCTCTCCCTCTATCATATAACTCTATATATCACAGAGCTCAGCTTCTCTCCTCTATCATATAACCTTATATATCACAGAGCCAAGCTCCTCTCCCTCTATCATATAACCCTATATATCACAGAGCTCAGCTCCTCTCCCTCTATCATATAACCCTATATATCACAGAGCTCAGCTTCTTTCCTCTATCATATAACCCTATATATCACAGAGCCCAGCTCCTCTCCCTCTATCATATAACCCTGTATATCACAGAGCCCAGCTCATCTCCCTCTATCATATAACCCTCTATTTCACAGAGCCCAGCTCCTCTCCCTGTATCATATAACCCTATATATCACAGAGCTCAGCTTCTCTCCCTCTATCATATAACCCTATATATCACAGAGCTCAGCTACTTTCCTCTATCATATAACCCTATATATCACAGAGCCAGCTCCTTCCCTCTATCATATATAACCCTATATATCACAGAGCCAAGCTCATCTCCCTCTATCATATAAACACTATATATCACAGAGCCAGCTCTCTCCCTCTATCATATAACCCTATATATCAGAGAGCTCAGCTTCTCTCCCTCTATCATATAACCCTATATATCACAGAGCTCAGCTTCTTTCCTCTATCATATAACCCTATATATCACAGAGCTCAGCTTCTCTCCCCTATCATATAACTCTATATATCATCTGATAGTAGTATAGTATAATAAGTGCTACAAATTACACTATTGCTGATTATATGAGGATTCATTGACTAGCACACATTTGAGTAAGCCTAAACCAAGAAAAGACATTTCAAATTTTTTTCTCTTCCTATATTTTCTCCTGATTTTCCCTGAAAATACCCCATACAAAACACACACCAAATCTACCCCAGACATGTATTTATTTTTTTGTAATGCAAGCTATACTGGGTTGCTTGAAATAAAATTGTAATTTATTGATATTAAATGAAAAAATGAATTTAAGTCTTGTGACAAGTGTTTAAGTTGGGATTGTAAGTGGCTTAGTTATTGGTACCCCTTATTCAATAATTGCTGAAATATCAGTTTCTCTTAACCTGAGCCTTTAAAGGGGTTGTCTCACTGCAAGAATTGCTTTTTATGTTAAAGATCTTGCAAAAACAAGTCCCTTTGCAATGTATGTCCATTAACAATGTCCTACCTATTGTGTGATATCTCCTCTTGTATGGGCTGCATCAGCTCCTAAGGTCGCTATAGCTACATACCTGATTGATCTATCCTGATAGGCTGCCAGCACTGGTTGCTATAGCTACAGACCTATCTTCTACTGCAGCCTAGTGGTAGCCAGTAAACACACCCCTGAATTCAAAGTGAAACAACAAAACAGGACTGAAGTAAGATGAATCAATGTAGTGAGACAACCCCTTTAAGGACCATTCAAAACATATAGACTGTGTTAGATCTAGTGCATTACACAGCGTCTCAAAGAACATCAAACATAAATCATAAACTCTATTGAATTTTGAAGAAAAAAACAAAAAGATTATGCTATAAGCGCCAATGTTTATATGAAGTCCTCCCACACTCCTTCTAAACCGTACAGAAATTGTTTCATGGTAGGACAACGATGGATATACGTCAACCAAAAGGGGTTGGCTTAATTGTCGAAACAGAGCTGTCAATGGTAAGTAAAATCTCATCACCACCTTTTGATGCCAACAAAAGCAGCGGAATGAAGTCAACATCTCCTTCAAGCTAATAAATATGTGAAATAATGCTTATTGGTGTGTAGCGGGCAAGTTTTTAATCTGAAAGGTAGGAATTATAAATAATCATGAAATCATAAGTAATATGTACTGAATTACCTGATGAAAAAGGTGGTTCCTGCCACCATTGAATTGAATACACACATTTTTAAGATCATGTATAGACATAGCTAAGAGGCAATGGCATGGAAAATGCAGGTTTTAAAACATGGCAATGAAGTTTGGTCTTTTATTCGTAAGAATCGGGTAACTTTTGTCTAATGACAGCGGTATGAACTCTTTAAAACACAATGGTTCTTAGTAATTGAGTGTGGTTCCTTTCAGCACAAGTTTGGTTTCATGAGCTTCCACCTCTCACGTACATACCTTATATAGCAATGACCAAACTTTTAAAATTCTCAATATGCTTTAATCAAATAACGATATAATATTTCGACAGTAGTCTGTAAGGCATAGTAAAGTGCAAGTACTTATCAGAATGCAATGCAATCCATGTCTTGCGATGCATAGAGGAGAGGATAAGTGGAGGACACGAGCCGCCCGCACACCTGTGCGAGCGTTTCGAAGACTGGCTTCTTTCTCAAGCATCGAAAGAAGCCAGTCTTCGAAACGTCGCACAGGTGTGCGGGCGGCTCGTGTCCTCCAGCTTATCCTCACCTCTATGCATCGCAGAGACATGGATTGCATTGCATTCTGATAAGTACTTGCACTTTACTATGCCTTACAGACTACTGTCGAAATTTTATATCGTTATTTTATTAAAGCATATTGAGAATTTTAAAAGATTGGTCATTGCTATAGCGGTATGAACTCTACCACCAGAGACACAAGTGCCCCATGTTGTGTAATATATAGATAGTAATTCAGCGGCTAAGCAGACACAATAAGAATATATTTGTAAAAATGACACAAAGCTATTTGCATTACAAGGCACAGCACAAGCATAATATGCATGTCTATTCACCTCTTTTATCTCTCTCCTACATAACGCACTGTGATAGTCACATATTTGGCAAATATGGTGTAGTTTTCTTTTACTGGAAAGTTAACAACCAGAGTGACCTATGCAGTTGATTTTGTTTGAAGTTTCCAAGTTTTCAACACTATATCCGCTACTTCCAAACCATCCACAGGTCCATATAGAGACATATGGGTGTCTCATTATTATATATATACATCTGAATTCTTTAACTGTTCTGTTCCTCAGGAAACTTAACGCCTAAGGGATTGTGCTTTTTCAGTCTGTCAAGATATGCACAAAGGATGCTGGGAAAACGCCTCTTCTATGTAGCTGCCCATCAATGTAGCCATTCTAGAAAAGAATGAGAGGCAAGAAATGAGTCATTGCATGAAAGGATAGGAATTTTGTAAAACATATTGTATGTGCAAGTAAATTATTAATAGCATATTTAAGTTAATTTCAATAAGTTTGTTAATGCTGATTGTATCAATCCTTCCTGCAGATCAAATTCAGGAAATTATTTTTAAAAAGTTAGTGACCTCCAAGTGCCAAGTATTTAGACTTGAGGATCTAAGAATATAGTCCCACTGTACTGAATGTTGGGTTTTTAGACCAAATAAAAAATGTATCCAGCTCACCAATAGTTAAATATAATCCAAGTCTGTACTAACACACTCATAACAGTGTGAAAACCGCAAAAGATAATCCAAAGATCCAGCAATCCAAGTAAGAGTAAAATCATTTATTAGATTAAAAACATTAACAATCCAAAAGGTGAACTCCTTATGCATTTCGAACTCCAAAGTGGTTTTTAGCTATGCTTTAGACCGCTTTGGAGTTCGATATGCATAAGCAATTCACTTTTGGATTTTTAATGTTTTTATTTTAATAAATTGAAATTTAACCTTTTACTTGGATTGTTGGATTATCATTTAGCTATAGACCTTGAGGTCTTGGGATCTCCGAGCCTTATGAGAAAAGTGCACAGAACTTCCACAAACTCAATATTCCGATAATTGGTGGGGGTCACTGGGCACAAAACCCCAATAAAAACTCTGTAAAATATTTAGCTACTTACCCACCAGTTTTGATCCTCCTCTTCTGTGACTACAATAATTTCTCCTACACTAAATGTGAGCTCATCTTCTCGATCTGCAGTGCAGTCAAATAAAGCCTTCACCCGACGAAGCTTTGGCTTGCTCTTAAGTAGAAGAGAAGAAGCACAAAACATTAAGTCGTTTATGAATGCGTATGTTTTAAGAGGGTAAGACTAAATTGGTATCAACATATTTTGTCAAGCTCTATTTAAATTAAATGTAAAAACATAAGCTAATGTTTCTAACACTGTAAAACTCAAGAACCTCTAGACCGAATTGATTATATGTGGACAAGTGCATTACATAAAGTAGTTATCCAGTGTTGGAGACTAGAATAGTTCTTTTTAAGGTGTGTGCTCAAAAAAGATGACTATACTCTAAGATTTGTCAGTAGAAAATAAAAGATGTTCTTTAAGGAGAACTCTCACCAGGCTCATCCTTCGTGGCATAGGTAGTGGGGGCTCCTGGCTGGGTGTTGGGACATGATAGAGTTCTTGCACAGATGACCCTGGAGATATACTACTCTGGGTTGATCTTTGGTTTCCTTGTTTTGAATATCCTTCAGTTCTGTAATCAACTAGTGAATATAAAAAGAAGGCATTTGATCTAGAATATATTTTACAAATCATTTGGAATACTCAGAAGAAAAACTCAGGAATGTATGACATAGGGGTTTGCACTACCCATATAATAAGGAACATATACCTTTTGGTGGGATTTCTGGCACTTCATGAAGACTACTGAGCTTTGGAGATCCAATGCTGTAAAACACAAAGAAACAATGTAACCCCACTAAGTGCCAAATGTTAGGAATTATTTAAATATGCAATAACTTCACCTAAGGAATGTTTGGTCATTTAACCCCAAAAGCCATTAGCATAGCTACAAGAGTCATATGAGACGGAGTGTGAAAAGGGCCTTAAGTCTTCTGCCCACAAGCCCCTTTCTGTAGCTATCGCTCCAGTATTTGGCAGCAGAGGATGCCCTTTTACAACACATATTTATGACATCTCTGAAGATGATTTTTTTTGTCGATATTTTTTTTCAAGTATTTTTCCAATAGGATAGGATAATAAATTAACTTATACTATGTAACTTATAATAGATATTCACCTTGGTCTCCTACATACAACGTCTGACTGGAGAAATTTAGATGGAGAAGTGCAACATGAGCCATAATCTGGAATACAAAGACAACATTTGATACTTTACACAGGCAGACAAGATATGTTGTTTTCAGGTAAATACAATATACATGTAAATGAGATCCATCTATACAAGGTAAACCTTATAAAAGACTGAACACAGTACTGAAATTACGCTTAGTTTTTCAGGGTATGTTCACATTGCTTATTTTCACACGTAATTGCGCGTGTATTTCGCCACGTATTGCGTGTTATACTCATAGAGAGCTATGGATTGTGCGGCGCCCCAATAAGCCGTGTGAACATACCCCAATAACAAAAAAACTTAGAACATGTTCTTTCTTCCATCATATTCTAAGTGGAAAATCTTCAATTCAGTTCAATAAGGATGGCTAAAAACCTCATGGAAAACATGTTAAAAAACATTTGTAACCCAATAGAAATTAATGGGACTCATTTTCTGACTGTAAATCCACCAGAATCAGGCTGAAAAAAAACCTGACCAAAATCCACATGAAATGCTTGTTGAAAACCACGTCATGCGAGACTCCGGCGAGTAAGTTTTACTCATTGTCTGAACATACAGACACCAAACTTTGGTCCCTGCGCAACACTTTGGAATACGAAAAAGATTTGGGGCATTCTGGGGGCGTCATACCACATTAGTAGGATTAGACACATTTATGAACATTTGACGCCAAAACTAGGCGCACAGTTAGAACAGCCAGACCAGGTTAAAGGTGGTGCCTGAGCCTGACTTGTCGTATTGGCATTACACTGCACCTATATGTATGATCTGCAGAAGAACAGGTTCATACATTCTGGCGCATTCTAGCGATTCAGAATTGGCCTGTTGGCGCCAAAGTTCATACTTGTCGCCCAGAGTGTTAACAATATTAATGCAATGCTTAAAACTTCTGCCCTCCAATGGATGAGCAAAATAGTAAAGGAAACAACAAGCCTCTTTTTCCCTCTGCATTAAAATATGAACACAACATACTTAAGACTGACTATAACAAATAATTTGAACATTAACCTAAGTTACATGGTCTCAGATTTAAAACTCTTTGTCACCCTATTGCATATATATTAATAATGTATAAAAAATGCCTTTCCCTAATTCCAACGTAGATATTTCATTTAGCACTTTGTACAGTTAAGTCCATATATATCTGGACACTGATAGAAATTTTGTATTTTGTACCTGTTTACTGAAACATATTCATATAGTTATATAATGGACATGAAAGAATTTCAGCTTTCATTTGAGAGTATCCACATTAAAATTGGATCAAGGGTTTAGAATTTTCAGCTTCTTAACATATGCCACCCATATGCCATCCAGCCAAATGCACCAAAAATGATTGGTGGGAGTTTCATAAAACAGATGGACAATGACCAAAAACATAAAGCCAAAGCAACCCAGAAGTTTATTAAAGCAAAGAAGTGGAATATTCTTGAATGGCCAAGTCAGACACCCGATCTTAGCCAAATTGAGCCTGCATTTCACTTGTTAAAGACTAATCTTCAGACAGAAAGGCCCACAAACAACAGCAACTGAAAACCACTGCAATAAATGTCTGGCAGAGCATTAATAAGGAGGAAACTGGTGATGTCCATGAGTTCAAGACTTAAGGCAGTCATTGCCAACAAAGGGTTTTCAACCAATTATTAGAAATTCACATTTTATTTACAGTTATTTAATTTGTCTGATTACTTTTGGTCCCTTTAAAAACAGTGTTGCACATACACTTCATCCAATTTTAATGTGGATGCCCTCAAATGAAAGCTGAAAGTCTGGACTTTATGTCCATGCCCATTATATAACTATAGCTCAAATATGTAAACTGTAAACAGGTACAAAAAAATAAAATTTGTGTAAGTGTCCAAATATTTATGGACCTAACTATATACTAAATATGGCAGCATACAAAAAGAAATAACCTACATTGTACATTTGTATATAAGCAAAAAAATATATATATTACTGTATAATATACTCAATAAAAGTCTGAAACCTTACCGAAGTGGAGACTGCTTTGACTGGAGGGACTGTGGGGAATGACGGGTGCAGGCTCTGAAAGTGCCCTTTTGTGCTTTGAAGTCAATGGAGGTGTGGCAGGCAACTTTTTGTGAACAGGTGAGGGACTGGCAGGGGGTGGTGGTGGTGGTATATTGGGTGCTGAAAAAAAATATGTAACTGAATTGCATATGAATACAATAGTGTTTTAGTAGCTCCCTAGATAGAGTTCTTGCCTTTTATATGTAATCCTAAAATATAACAACATCACATATATTTCTTTACTCTAAAGTGTATATTTTTCCATATATGTAACACTATAAGTGTATGTAGGCAGTGACATACACTGGAAAGATGGCAGACAGCAAAGATCAAACTTAGCCCCCATTAAAGCATCTGATGTTTGTTTCCCTCTCCATTTCTATGAACCTTGAACCAATTATCCTGAAAAACCAAAGGGTATGGGAGCAACCATGATTGGCCTTCCTTTTTCTAAAAACCTATAGCAGCAATGTGTGCTTCTTTGATGGGTTTTTGAGGTCAGGTGCACATAGCACCATGGTTGCACATTTACCAACATCGGGAACAAAGCTTTCTTCTCTATTATCTCTTTTACGATCAATTATGGTTCTGGCTTAAGGAAAATTAAATTACACAGCCTAAAAAGATCCTGCTCTAGCAAAGTTTACTGAAATGATAGTCTTCAAAAGAATAACTAAATAGGTTCATTTGATGTAATAGATTGTAGCATGTAGCTTATTCATTCACCTTGCATTATCCTTTTACTCTTTTGCTTGTGCTCTGCCTCTAGATTACATATCTTTCCAAATGCTGGCTCCACAGGTCCACCCATATACAGATGATTGACATTTGGAAGAGCAGTCTATGTAAAACCAATTTATGTCTAGTGCAGTGTCTGAGGGGAGGTGCATGACACACAGATTTTTGCTTTGCTGTTGTATGAATTCCTGTGTTCTTCATAGCCTTTAGTTTTAGCCAGTGTGTTACTTTAATAGAAAAAAATTAAATGCATTTTTTTCCATCAAAGGGATTTTGCCATGATGTAATGTTGACGTGGAAACCTCCAAAATGGGTATTTAATCACTTTTCTAAATATATGTGATTACAAAAAGTGAAGCCTCTGAGAGCTACAGTCTGACTAAGATGCCCTTAGTTACCTGACAGTTTACATTAGTCACGACCAGGAGCTGATCTGGCCGGGCTTGCTGTCTGCACTTCTTATCTGATGACAGGGAATATGAAGGAGCTAGCAAGGGGCTGTGGAGAAATATCCTGTCTTTTGTATAGAGAATCCACTGGTTCTAATGTAATTATTTGTGTAAACATTGTAGACGCTCCCTGGCACTGCTTGTCTCTGCTCAGAGCCCCTCCCTCTCCTCTGCATGCTGAGTTATTTTGGTCTCCTGATCAGATAACAGGTAAGGAACTGACATCTTGGCAAAACCCCTTTAATTTTAACCCCTTCCTGACGGACGGTCATAATAATATGGCTCTAAATTTTTTTGCTCTTTGCCTTCTGAAAGCCATAACTTTTTTATTTTTCCACCTACATAGACATATGAGGGCTTTTATTTTGCGGGACAAGTTGTACTTTCTAGTGGTGTTACACAAGGCATTATGGGAAAGGGGCTGAGAAGCCCACAGCGCCCTCTGTTGGTTGTAACAAATCCTCAATTTGCTTTTGACCCACCGAGTCTTGAGAAAGCAAAAGGTTTTTAGCCAAGCCAGTATCTCTCATCTACAGACACGCTGTTTCGGGATTTTTGTCCCTCTTCAGTGAGAGTAGAGAAGATACTGGCTGCTGTGTGGGAGGCATCGGTAGCTCAGGGAAGGGAAGATCTCTCCTTAAGGAGAGCACCGAACGAAACGGCTTGTAGAGTTTTTGTTTTGCTTTCGCCTCTACTTAGCATCTGCATATCACACGGCATTTACGGAAAGGGGCTGAGAAGCCCACAGCGCCCTCTGTTGGTTGTAACAAATCCTCAATTTGCTTTTGACCCACCGAGTCTTGAGAAAGCAAAAAGGATTTTTTAGCCAAGCAAGTATCTCTCATCTACAGACAACGCTGTTTCGGGATTTTTGTCCCTCTTCATGCAGAGTAGAGAAGATACTGGCTGGCTGTGTGGGAGGCATCGTGGAAGATCTCTCCTTAAGGAGAGCACCGAACGAACGGCTTGTAGAGTTGTTGTTTTGCCTTTTCGCCCTCTACTTAGCATCTGCATATCACAAGGCATTATGGGAATGGAGCTGAGAAGCCCACAGCACCCTCTTTTGGTTGTAACAAATCCTCAATTTGCTTTTGACCCACCGAGTCTTGAGAAAGCAAAAAGGATTTTTTAGCCAAGCCAGTATCTCTCATCTACAGACAACGCTGTTTTGAGATTTTTGTCCCTCTTCAGTGCAGAGTAGAGAAGATACTGGCTGGCTGTGTGGGAGGCATCGGGTAGCTCAGAAAGGGAAGATCGCTCCTTAAGGAGAGCACCGAACAAACTGCTTGTAGAGTTTTTGTTTTGCCTTTTCGACCTCTATTTAGCATCTGCATATCACAAAGCATTATGGGAAAGGGGCTGAAAAGCCCACAGCTCCCTATGTTGGTTGTAACAAATACTCAATTTGCTTTTGACCCACCGAGTCTTGAGAAAGCAAAAATGATTTTTAGCCAAGCCAGTATCTCTCATCTACAGACAACGCTGTTTCGGGATTTTTGTCCCTCTTCAGTGCAGAGTAGAGAAGATACTGGCTGGCTGTGTGGGAGGCATCGGGTAGCTCAGGAAGGGAAGATCTCTCATATTACTATAGAATATACTAGGGAACGGCAAAAAAATTCTAAGTGGGGCAAAATGTGAAAAAAACGTACTTACGCCATGTTTGCGGAGGGTTTGTTTTTATGGAGTTTATTCTTCGGTAAAAATGAGGTGTTATCTGATGGAATTGACTGGTAAAAAATAAACCAAAAGCATTGTGATTTAAATAAGACACAAAATCTGGCACAGCCGCTATATCGGACCTCCAAATGACAATGACGTCATCGATATAGCGACTGTACCAGTAAATACATTTCAAAAAGGGATTATTATCAGAAAAAACATAAACCTCTTCAAACCAGGCAACAAACAAATTGGCTAAGGACGGGGAGAATTTAGCTCCAATGGAAGCACCTGTTTTTTGTAAATAAAGTTTCTTACAAAACATGAAATAATTGTAAGAAAGCAAATATTCAATAACCATAAGAATATAACTTATAAGATCTTCACTATAATCAGAATACTTTCTCAGGTGAAACACCCAAATGATAGGGAATAGCTGTATACAGCGATTCAATATCGCATGTAAGCCAAGCAAAAGTGTCATCCCATTCAATTTTGTCAACAATTTGTAGAACATGTTTGGAGTCCCTAAGATAACCAACGCATCTCTTAACCAGAGGCTGGAGAAGAATGTCCACCCATTCACAAATATGCTCATTCAAAGAACCGATTCCCGCCACGATAGGTCTCATTGGGGGCGGGAACCGGTTCTTATGGAGCTTAGGAAGAGAGTGGAATATAGGAGTAACAGGACTCTTAACCAACATGTAATCAAATTCTTTTTGTCCAATAACACCTAAAGCAAGACCCTCCTCAAGAATTTTAGTAAGATCTCCAAGATTTTTTTTTTTTTAGTGGGATCACGACACAGGGGCTCATATGTGGTTTTATCCTGTAGCAAAGAATTATTAAGCAAAATATATAAATCAGTATTCATGATGACAACTGAGCCACCTTTGTCTGCTTTACGAATAGTCACATCCACTCTCTTCCGCAAATTGTTAGCAATCATCTTATTTTCATCAACATGCCCTGCCAAACTACCCTTAACATTTAATTCAATTGCAATGCATTCTTTTTGGACCAAATCCTGAAATTTATCTATAACCGGTGGTTGTGACATTAATGGGTAAAATTCCCTATTTTTAATCCTAAAATTAGCATCACTACTCACTCGATTAATAGAACATTCATTTAAATCATGCATAGACTTAATACAAAGACATTCCTGAAAAAGAAAATTGCAAGGTTTAGTGTTATCAATTATGTCATCTTGTCTCAAATCTTGACAGTTCTCCTTAGAAAATTCTGAACCCAAAAAATGTTTTTTCAAAGTTAAATCCCTAGTCCCATATTTGTTTCTCCAAGTTCACATTAATATCAACTTCAATTTTATCAAAAATGCAAGCTGCCTTTTGCAATCTACCCGAGCAATCCATTATATCTCTCAAAGTGTGTCGATCCGATAACAGATTGATATTTTCAGTCATGTTTATGGATTAAATCAGGGAGCACGTAACAAAGGCAGTCCAAAATCCAAAATCCAAGAAAATTCAGCTCACCTGAAATAGCCGGCGTGGTTCCGTAGTGCCTTGTACTGCTTTAAACTTAAATAGGAAACAAGCAGGATGGAACCAGCCGAACTCCAGGGTAGAAGGAAGTGCAAAATACAAAACTTTATTGGATTAAAATCATATCCAACCGTTACAAACATTAAAAGGAGTTTGGCTGGTTCCATCCTGCTTGTTTCCTATCTAAGTTTAAAGCAGAACAAGGCAGTACAAGGTACCGCGCCGGCTATTTCAGGTGAGCTGAATTTTCTTGTATTTTGGATTTTGGACTGCCTTTGTTTCATGCTCCCTGATTTAATCCATAAACCTGACTGAAAATATCAATCCGTTATTGGAACGACACACTTTGAGAGCTATAATGGATTGCTCGGGTAGATTGCAAAAGGCAGCTTGCATTTTTGATAAAATTAAAGTTGATATTAATGTGAACCTGGAGAAACAAATGTGGGACTTGGAGAAACTTCTGAGTAAAGAAGTAAAAGTATGGTGGGACTACTCAACATTAAATTTCTTGAAAAGTCCATGATCCCACGTGGCTTACGGATTAGGAAAATGCCGACCACCATCTATCCAGAACCGTTTCAAAATAAATGGAATTAAATATTAACTGACTGCTCTCTAAAGTTAATGAAACTTATTGTGTCTTATGAAGAAAAATGTTTAGACAAAACAAGAGAGGAAATTACTAAATTACAAGAGTCAGTAAAACCATTTAAGGACAATGAACAATATCGACTACTGGATGAAAAAATCTAAAATAATATTGCTATCTTAGAGGATGATGTCGTAAATTTAAAAAAAACATAAATATCAGCGTGATGCCTTGGATTACGAGACCAATACGGTATATGAATGGGGAGGATGGAATAAAGTTACACCTAGATCCATTTTAAAATCTAAAGGTCAGAGATCCATCCAGACAACTTCCCCATATGGAAGAAGAGTTAGTTTTGGCGAACTAAATTCCTCTGATGGTGGTTCTGATGAACTGAATACTAAAACCCCTGAGAATCCATCGAAAGAATCTCGCCTTAAACACTCCAATGGGACTCCATAAAACGTACCCGTAGATCCGGAAGAAAACACAGGAAGAAAATATCCACATCGGAATCAGAAATTCAACAGGAGGTACCACAGATAAATGAAGTAGTTAATCTCTCATCTTACATTTTTTCTCAAAAAGAACTTTCACTATTGGCAAAAGGTCTTGGATTTGCACCGGATTTTCATTTTGATTTATATCAGACTATCAAGGATGTTAATAGATTTGCTAGGGATTTAACTTTGAAAAAACATTTATCGGGTACAGAATTTTCTGAGGACAACTGTCAAGATTTGAGACAAGATGACATAATTGATAACACTAACCCTTGCAATTTTATTTTTCAGGAATGTCTTTGTATGATTTAAATGAATGTTTTATTAATTGAGTGAGTAATGATGCTAATTTTAGGATTAAAAATAGGGAATTTTACCCATTAATGTCACAACCACCGGTTCAAGATAAATTTCAGGATTTGGTCCAAAAAGAATTAATTCAATTGCAATGCAATGTTAAGGGTAGTTTGGCAGGGCATGTTGATGAAAATAAGATGATTGCTAACAATTTGCGGAAGAGAGTGGATGTGACTATTCGTAAAGCAGACAAAGGTGGCTCTGTTGTCATCATGAATACTGATTTATATATTTTGCTTAATAATTCTTTGCTACAGGATAAAACCACATATGAGCCCCTGAGTCGTAATCCCACTAAAATTTCTCTTGGAGATCTTAATAAAATTCTTGAGGAGGGTCCTGCTTTAGGTGTTAGGCTATGTTCACACGGCTTAACTGCAGGATACAATTACATCCCGCAATTACACCGTGTGGCCGGGGGCGGGAGCGGGGGGCCGGCACCTCGCCGGCCCCTCGCCGGCCCATAGACAATCACTACTAGCGGCGCGTATACGCCGCTAGAAAGTGACATTTCAATTATCTCCCCGCCCGGCGGATTCGCCGAGCAGGGAGAGGAGACGTAATCCATAGTTCTCTATGAGATCTGTGGATTACCGTAATGAATGGGCCGTTTTCAGCCCGTAATTTGCGCACTTCGGTGCGTAATTACGGACCAAAATACGGGCCATTTTAAGCTGTGTGAACATGGCCTTATTGGACAAAAAGAATTTGATTACGTGTTGGTTAAAAGTCCTGTTACTCCTATATTCCACTCTCTCCCTAAGCTCCATAAGAACCAGTTCCCGCCCCCAATAAGACCTATCGTGGCGGGAATCGGTTCTTTGAATGAGCATATTTGTGAATGGGTGGACATTCTTCTCCAGCCTCTGGTTAAGAGATGCTTTGGTTATCTTAGGGACTCCAAACATGTTCTACAAATTGTTGATAAAATTGAATGGGATGACACTTTTGCTTGGCTTACATGCGATATTGAATCGCTTTATACAGCTATTCCCCATTGTTTGGGTGTTAGGGCAGTTGAATTTCACCTGAGAAAGTATTCTGATTATAGTGAAGATCTTATAAGTTATATTCTTATGGTTATTGAATATTTGCTTTCTCACAATTATTTCATGTTTTGTAAGAAATTTTATTTACAAAAAACAGGTGCTTCCATGGGAGCTAAATTCTCCCCGTCCTTAGCCAATTTGTTTGTTGCCTGGTTTGAAGAGTTTTATGTTTTTTCTGATAATAATCCCTTTTTGAAATGTATTTACTGGTACAGTCGCTAAATCGATGACGTCATTGTCATTTGGAGGTCCGATGTAGCGGCTGTGCCAGATTTTGTGTCTTATTTAAATCACAATGCTTTTGGTTTATTTTTTACCAGTCAATACCATCAGACTCACATTGATTTTTTGGACATTTCTTTGGTAGGTAACTCCGTTGAAAAGAAAATTTGTACTTCTACATATATAAAGCCAACGTCTAGCAATAGCATTTTACATGCTAGTTCTTGTCACCCTAGTCACACCTTGAAAGCCATTCCGGTGGGTGAATTGGTTAGGAGTAAACGTAATTGTTCCACTGATGTGGCTTTTGATAAAGAGCAAAAAGAAATAATGGGTAAATTACATAAGAGAGGGTATCCGAATTGGTGTCTGAATAGAGCCACAAAGATTGTTAAGAACCGTGATAGGAGAGATTTATTATATAATAAAAGGAAGATAGACACGAGACATGATAAAAGTCCTGTATTTGTGACAACCTACAGTAAGGAATGTTATACGATTAAGGGAATTTTAAACAAATACTTACCTGTGTTATTTCAAGATGATGTGTTTAGATCTTTGTTGAGCGATGGGTTTAAATTTGTTACGAGACGAGCTCCCACTCTGCAATCTACTCTATCCCCTAGCCTAGTGAATACTAGTGGCAGACAGAAAACATGGCTTGATGTTGAGGGATTTTTTTGCTGTGGTTTACCAAGATGTTCATGTTGTAAGTATGCATCGCAGACGACTAAAGTTATACAAGGTTTAATAGACGGCAGTAGTTTTACTATAAGGCAATTTTTGAATTGTGAATCCACATTTGTTGTATATTGTATAGAATGTACATTATGCCAGCTTAGATAAGTTGGACGCACTACTAGGCGTCTTAAAGAGAGATTCAGGGAACATTTGTATGGTATTTCTCGTGCAGATACGCATAATGTATCCAACGTGTCTAAACACTTTTTTCATGAACATCAAGGCAATGTGTCAGATATAAAAGTATATAGTTTGGAATCTGTCCCTCATTTGGAGAGAGGAGGTGACCGTAGGCGACAATTGTTAAATAGAGAGGGTTATTGGATTTTGATGTTTAATTCCGCTTATCCTACTGGTCTTAATTTTCGTATGGATCCTATTTTAAACTATTAAAATGTTTTCCTGGTTTTTTTTTTTCTCTCTCTCTTGTGTCCCAGCCTGGGCGTTGCCTATAAATAGTTAACATCATGGGTGTAACTTTTGCTATGAGGAAGGATCTTTTGATCCGAAACATGTCAGCAAGGAGCTGGCTATCTTTTGCTCTGTCCTTTTAATGTTTGTAACAGTCTGGATATGATTTTAATCCAATAAAGTTTTGTATTTTTGCACTGCCTTCTACCCTGGAGTTCGGCTGGTTCCATCCTGCTTGTTTCCTATTTAAGTTTAAAGCAGTACAAGGCACTGCGGTACCGCGACGGCTATTTCAGGTGAGTTGAATTTTCTTGTATTTTGGAGCTCCAAACAGATAATGGCTCAGAGCATTCATAGCTATGGTACATGATCATAACATATCCTTTTATATATGTTAATTTATATTATATATGTTAATATTTACTAATATATGTACTAATAATTTACTAATAATATTTCCACACGATCATCTGGATTTATATGCTGGGAGTGATAACATTTTACTATAAAAGTGGACCCCTTGTTCAGAGTAATGCCAAACAACAGTTTCCTCCATGAATTTATTGTTCCTTGTGCCATACTACAAGACCTGTTCAATAATTCATAGTCTTCTTTACAGTCCTGTCCATGATCTATGTATTTAACACAAGTATCACTTTTCATGGTTTTCATACCTCTAATAGGATTGCGTGGAGGCAGTGGGGGTGTGAATGGAGCTGTTGGTGTTAGGGTATTTTCTGTGCAGGATTGTCCTCCGCCTATGTCATAGCGTGAATCTTGAGACACCTGAGATGCTCGCCTTAAAAACGATGTGGGAGGGCCCCTGTCCGAGAACTGTGCACTTGGTGACTGGAAGCAACTGTATGGTCGAAGAGACCTCTCCTTCTTCACAGGTCCCAGCTAAGAAAAGAATAGTAATGCTTCTGAAATGCATTTGTATATAATGTATTATCTATAGTATATTGCTATTCATTTATTAGGTACCAACACAATACATTATATCTATCTTAATATTTGCCTGTTGCTGCTCATCACTTCCTCTAAACAGGAACTTACCTTTTGTAAATGTTGAGTGGTATAAAGCTGACAACAGGAAAAATTATAAAATCTTCATTTACTGTTTTTGCATCAAACCTTCTACTTGCTACTTTTAAAGTGAAATTCTAATTTATTTTCATAGTTATTACCCTAACCAAAAATGATGAAAAACCTAGTACTCAATCGACTAAGATTAATAAAATAAGTATATTAATTATATATAGAGTAAAAAAGAGTATCATGAAAAATACCACCAAAATAAAGTAATATTTGGTGTTTTGGTGCGAATTTAAGATCTATTTGTCATTGTATTTTTGTTTGGAATATTTTTTTTTTTTTTTTTTAATTTTAATAGACAACCTCCGTGTCTTATGCTTACCTTTTCATCAAGATCATCATCGCTTTCATACATGTCATCCTGACGCAGACGCCACTCATACTCCACATGGACACGCATGTTAAACTGATTGTTCTGGGCTTGGAGAAGCTGATGAAAAGAAACAATATTTAGGAAAAACTGTAAAAATGTTTGATAAAAAACAAAGACATTTGGTGACTATTGTTTGGTTTGTGCACCTCAATGTCAATGAAAATACATTAAAGGAGTTCAACTAACTTTTCTCAATGCCTGTTTACTAATTGGATTATTGTGTTCCTACTAAACAGACTCATAAGAAATTTAACAGTATTATATAATCTTCCTAGATCACCTTACAACCTATGTGATAACAACTTCACCTATCCAATATCTCCAAGAAATAACCCTGTTTTTCTAGTCTATACTGTTAGGTGACACCAATGTGTATAATCACTTGTTCCATACATCATCTTAAGCTAGATTGATACCAGTTATAATGTGTGACAATTTTAATTTTCCTACCAGATCTTCGCAAAGAGAATGTTTGAGGCATTTGGCAATATCCAGTGCAGTTTCCCCAGCTTCATTTTCTGCAAAATAGAAATGTTATAAAAAAAAATCCTGAGACTGGAGAAATCAAACCAAGAGAGCAAAAAGGGTGATACAGAGCAATTTCCAAGAGAGTATGCCAAAAAGCAATTGCACTGGCTGGCACCTTAGTTACCATGGCATAGAAAATCATATTTTGATCATTTCATTCTTAGAAACCTGTGTGGAACTAATGTATTTGACATGCAAATTGTTATTCAATTTAACTTATCCTTCCACCCTCAAGGTATAATGCTAGAAATGAAAATGCAAAAAAAAAATTCTGGTAATGTAAAGATTTAAAACATTCAACTGGTCAGATTCATCTGGATTATGTCTTGAAAGTTAATAATAATGGGGGTCACTGTGCACCCCATTTTGTGCACCCACATATAACCATTTTTTTCATTATTCTGATAAAATTGCGTTTATATGTTGAACACAATGAATAATTACAATGCTCTGTATTAGCTTGTCATGGAAGCCAGCCAAGAGAACCCTGCGACCTCTTTCTTGTAAAACACCAGATATGAAAACTTTGGGTGAAGGGTGGTGTTTAGATGTTTAATTAGTTTATTACTTTACAGGACAGTTTCACCAGATGTAGGAGATGTAGGTCTACTGTGAATAACTCAGCACTCACTTATCTTTATATTGACTTTGGCTCTCAGGAAGAGTTTCATGCTCTCAGTCTTGTTGTATAAGCTGCAGTAGTGAAGCGGCGTGTTGCCTCGGACAGTCTGCTTCATAAGATTTCCACTGTAGAAAAAATAGTTCAGAATGTTAGATAAACATACACACAGCATGTAATACAGACACATCTTGCTAATGAGCAGATTTCCTTAAAAGGGTTGTCCAGCAGAAAAACATTTTTTTTCTAAATAACATTTTCAGTCATCTTCCTGATATTTGCTGACAAGAAGCTCAGTAGTTCTGTGTGTCTGAACACCTGATCTCCTGTAAAACCCATGAGATCAGGTGACCTAAGGGGCTTAGCTTTTTCAGGTTAGCCTTTGAGGCCACACCTCTTTGGTCCAGTCATAGAAGGCTTTGAACATGAGGGAGGAAACATGTGGAGTGAACTAAGAATTATAGAGTTGGGGGGAAGGAAGATGGACAAAAGACAGTGAAGGATTCTGGGGCTTGTAGTTACAGATCAAAATGAAACTGATTTTATACAGGAAAGGCTACTGCTTTGCTACAGAGAAGGGAGGCTACATATAGCACAGGAGACATCACAAGGAGATCGATTTTGACTCAGGCTAGCCATTTCAGAATATTTTTTTTTCTGTACAACCCCTTTAAATTGTAGACAACTGCTTACCTATTGTGTACCAAGAAATCTACAATATGTAATGAAGTCCGGTCTGACAATAATACCGCCAAATGCAGAATGGTTTCACCAGCCTCCTAAATTAAAAAGTTAATAAGCCAGTAAGTAACAATACTGAACCATGGCTATGCACAGCTTGAAAATAAGGTAATTAAATTGGTACTTAATGTTGTATTCACAGTTAAGACCAGTACTATGTAGAAAATAAATGAAACATTGTCATGGTAAATATCTGCAATGCAAGAAATACATTTCTAAGTATATTTATTATGGCGCAATAAATGAACTATCTATTAATGTGACCCAAGTACCCTAACTGCCCATAAAGGTTTGTAGGGGCATGCCAGATATTTATATAATATTCATGCTGAAGCTATATAAAACAAGTTAATGGTTCTTTAATTCTTAATTGACATTACTGCAGATACTTATTTTTGAGGAACAACTTTTGGGTGCTTAGTTTCTTCTTTTGTAACATTCACCAAACAACAGTTACCTGTGCCGGTAGAGGCAATGGCTCTGTTAAATCAACCTTTTCTGCATAGGCCTGGATCAGTGCAAAAATATCCTTAAACCGGACAGCGTCTTGAAGATCATGCATCCGTGCCATTGGGTGGGTGTTGCTTCTTTTGGTATATAACCAGTGCACATACTTAGAGTTAATGAAGTCTTTTCTTGTGGTCCTATTAAAAGCACCATAAAAGACGTCCCAAATTAATGACTGTATGTGATCTTTAAGGCTACAACAGCAATCAAATGCTAATACTGATTTACACAAAATACAAAAATGATGCTGTAAAATTACAGAATCAAAATTTATACTCACATTGCACTGTCTATTGTGGGTTTGATAGTCGGAGATGGGAGATTGGCCTCTACAATGTCATTGAATCCAGAGTTACCAACATTTTTGGCTAGCTGAAAAGACACCATGGAAATGAGACAAAAGTGAACAGAGTCTGACTATTATAAAGCAATAATAAGGCTCTGTCCACATGACGAGTATTTCAAGCCAGAATCCACGTAGATTCCAACTTGAAATACTTGTCCAAAACCAAAAGTAAATAATTCTCACTGACCTCAATATAAAATATGCTTTGTAGTTTATACAATGCGTATTTTTGCTAGTCAGCTTTCAAAACCGAAGCACCATAAAAAAAAAAAAACTTAGAACATGTTCATTCTTTGGTCATATTCCAACAGAGAAAATGCATGGAAATTTACTACTGATGTCAATGGATATAGCTAAAAACCTTGTGTAAAATGCACCAAAAATATCTGCATGTGGTTTTTAACGTGGATCCGCATCCAAAACCACGTAGAAATGAATGGGCATAGTTTTTGACTGTAAACCGTTTGTAAAAAACGACCCAAAATCCACAATAAGCATGTGAAATTGTCAAATGAAAACACGTCGGACGATGCGGTTTTCAACGACAGAGTCCAACAAGTAAATTTTACTTGCCATGGTGATGATCCCTAAGGAGCCTAATCCCTTGCAGCCTATATCCCTAAATATCTAGTACTGTAGTAATGTCAAAATCAGGCTTATGTACACGGCAATGGAACAGCAGGGAACACAGATATTCATCTAATATTTTCAGCTTTCACCACGGAACAATAACATGGTAAGTTTGATATATGCATATTGTATAATGCTACATTGTTTGAAATATACACTAGTAGTGATGAAATTTTCACCTCTTTTAATATCAATTTATCTTATAGCACGTGACATTTGTCTAGTATTTTTCATATTTTTTTAGTGTTGATTTTTAATACTTTTTTAACAATATTTTATGAAGTGTTGATTTACAATACTTTAGCAAACAATCTTAATGACTAATATCAGGCGTTATAACATTTCCATATTATAGGTAGATTATTTGGCACTTCTCAATATAGGACCTATATGAAAACATCTGGAAGAAAAATGAATTTTCAATTGATTGAACATAAAAAAAATTTTAACTTGGGGAATCTCTAAAAAATCAGGAATGTGTATCCTCTTACCAAGAGCTCTGAGGTTCCAAGTTTGTCAAGGGAGAGGGATTGAATCCGAGAGTGATGGACACCAAGTTCTCTATGAACCCCAGAACATTCAATGCAGGTAAGGATGCCCAGATTTATAGACAACCATGTTGGATCTGATGAATAAATATATGTATATCAATCATGTATTTCATATAATATATGGATAAGACACCACCAAACAAATAAAAAATATCCAATTCTGTAAAAGCCACAAGTGACATTATAGATGCCATTCAGAGGGACATATAAAGAAGTGGCTCTGTACGAAAATCAAAACCACTCTTGGTGGTGATGGTTCATGCCAACTTTACTTCCTGTCTCAGGAAAAAGAAACATGATGATTGTTGTTCCTCCTACCTCTCTTTGTAGTGTCATCCTTTGGGTTAGTTTTTCGGTCCTTTCTGGCAAAGCCTGTGGTTTTGGCACAGAACCACACAAAGCAGCTGTATGTGTTCCCTCCCTCTTATAGAGCACCCATCACTGCCCCTGACTTGACTGTTTTAGTAAATACTTGTATTCCCATGAAACACTTCTGAAACATATTTTTTAGGACTTTGCATTGTTCTATTCCTCTGTTATTCATAATAGAAATTTGTACTCCCAGTTGTCAATTGATTAATAAATGTCCAGAAAACTGTGTAACATCACAGTACATCACTCCAAATATGTTAAATCATGATGAGTATAAGTATTTACTAAAATAAACAAGTCTGGAGAGCCCACAAATCCTCTAATTGTACAGTTGATGTTAACACAATAACTTATGTCACAGGCATCTACAGTACGTAAGTTTTAGCAATTTCATATTAAAAATTCAAGTAATAAAGCGGTAGGTCTCACAGCAGATTAAACACTGACAGAGTTCCCAGCAGGGGACAGTCAACGAGAAGCATTGATTACTTTGCAACTGTCAAGCAGGTGTTTTTAATGTCAAATATGACAGCTGAGAAATTTTCAAACATAGAACAAACTGATTGGATAACAAAACTTCAAAGTAGTCAAGAAAAGTTCTATATAATTCATTGAAACTTGTGACTTGATAAAATTGGCCCACTTAACATGTAGATAGAAGAGCTTCACATCTGGGTACACGTAGGTTATAGAAAATGCATGTCAGCAACGGTAAGGTCCCACAGCTATTGCATGTGGACAAAACCAGCTCCCTGGGATCTGCCCCTCTTCATTTCTGGGTTCCCGTTCAGATACACATGACAGGCTTGCACTCCATTCACTTAAGAAGGAGCGCAAGTCTCTCCTGTGAGTTGGGACCAGTACCTGGAAGTGAAGTAGAGTGGCAGTAGCGGGGAACCTGTAGGCAAGTATAATTTTGTTTCTTTTTTTAATCACTCTGGCCCCATTTAAGAATATTTTTTCTTTGCTGTACGTTCCCTTTAAACAGGAATGGACCTCTTCAAACCACTATGATCTTGATAAAGCATATTTTTATATTGCTTGAATATATGCATCATAATAACAAACGTAGATGACTGTTTTACCCACATCTATTTTGAACTTAATAGAGGCTTTTGCCACTGCTTGCCATACAAATAAAATAAAATTCAACCTATACCTGTTGAGCCGAGCGTGTATTTTAATGGAGGACCTGGGATTAATAGCTGTGGATCAGATATATTTCCCGCTCTATTGTCTTAATAAGAAACAATATTTTCCCAGACACAGGTAATTGAAGAGTCCATGTGATGTCTCACCTGGTGCTCCACAGTCACAACACACGCTATTCCCAGGCATTCGTCTGATATCTTCAATAATGGCTTTGGTGAGATCTTCTATGCTGTTCTCCTCGCTCGGCCGAACTTCATGAAATGCCATGTTTAGAGCTTCCTGCTTGCTGTTAGTTAATACAGAGATCCACCTGAAACAGAATATATGTGATATAAGGAGTTGTTCTGAAAATCAGCCTGAGAATGGGACCAACTCATTCATGAGATTGGTCATTGTCCCAGTTGGGAGACCTCAATCTGACTTTCATGACATATCCACTGTGGCAATCCCTAGTCAGAAACGTCCATTAACATTAAAATAATTACAAAATGTTCCCTTTCTAGAAGTCCCAGTAATAGGCTATAATCTATGGAGAACCCTGACACTAAGCATTAAAGTTCCCATTAGCGCCACCATAGGGGAAATTGATCATTACACAGGGATCATACAACTCAAAAGGTTATGGGCGACATATATGTATTTTGACACTCAGGCGCCAATATTATTGTGCGCATTAGTAGCGTAGAATGCGCCTGTTCTACTGCGGATCATAGATTTAGCGTTTTCTAGCTACAAAGCGACAATTCTGGCTCCGGTGAACTACTTTTAAATTGGTCTACCTGTTACAGCAGTAATGCACCTGGTTTTGCTGTACTAAAGTCATAAATGTGTAGAATACTACAGTTGTGGTGTGATGCCTCCAGAACGCCCCCCATCTTAAGCGGATTACAAAGTGTCATAGGCACTTTATAATGCGACTAATTTTGGAGTGTGCCTGCTCATACATGGAGCGCACAGGGCTGCGACAGTTTTGGGCTGAAATGACGCCAGACTACTGGTGTAGCCCCGTACATATATGTCACCCTATGTGCGTAAATGAGTAAATTACATTCTTTGTAACCAATGGATAAGAGATAAGGATCTTGAACAGATGACCACTTCTACTAACTTCTCTCAGAGGGTATATGAAGATGGATCTTCTAAACTTAGACAACCACTATTAGCATAAATTAAAGATGGGTAGTGCAATCTCTAAATTTTGACTAGAAATTAAACCATCCATTTTCAAGTTTTTTTTTAACTAGGCATCCTCAGGGTCCAGTGTAAGGAAGGTGTGTGGTGTTTCACATCTTTGAATACAATCCAGTGAGCCAGACATTTTTGCAGCTTAAAATCTTCTCTTACGCAATGCACTCCTGATCATCTTCCGTCAAGAAATGGTATGTCCTGTTATCTGAAAGGAAAACATTTCAGTGTTTTTACATGATTTTCTATTTTAGACGAATACAATAGCCCATTAGTAAGTAATGCACTGAGTTTTGCTACTATACAAATTTATGTGTCGTTCAGGGACTGGAAGGCTGTTTAGCCACATCTATAAATAGTGTAAATGCTGCCAAAGTTTAAAAGTTTTATTTCTTACTTTATTTATTACTTCTAGTGATATTGTCATTTTTCTGTGTGGTGTGGTGGACTGTTCATCTCACAAAGTGACAAAAGGAAGTTTCACCATATTGGTTATCAAGTGCTCAGAAACAGATCATTTAGTTTGTACACAAAGTGGTGGTTTTATCATCAGCTTCTGAGAAAGTAATTCAAAGGTGATGACTAATATGGCACATTTCCTGTTGTCGATGTCCACTGCAGCAAAACAATTCACTATTATAGTTGCAACCCATTGTGAACTGCTATGTCCGTTATACAACCAGGTTTCCTCTATAGCTTTATGTCTATATTACTTCAAAAAGTATGACCTCATTACTTCATTAGCTTAATATTTTATCATATACTTTTAATGACATATTATACAGTTAGCTCACCTTATTATGACTACCAGCTAATATCCAGAGTAACCACCATGTGCAGCACAGATAGCAGCAGTCGGGCTGGGAGTGACTCAATAAGGTTCTGGTAGGTTGTCACAGGTAACTGGAGCCATGCTAACTGTACCCTACTGCTGCTGGAGGGTGCATGGGGGACGATCCCTAGCGGGGCTAGAATAGTAATTTGAAGTGTTAGGGTATGTTCACTATAGGGCAAAGATGCTGAATGCCCAAGGCAGATTTTCTCCTATACTTAAGTATTGATGACATGTAAAACGCTTCAAAGAACTGACATGTCAATTCTTTATTAGCCCTTACAGGGTGTTTTTGGATACGTTTTGATCTGAAAAACGTATTCAAAAGCACTGCATAAAACTCATCCAACACGCATTTAACATGCAGGTGTGTGTTTGGCTGTGTTTTGGCTGCAGTAGAATTTAAATAGGGCATCTGCTGCATCAAATGGATCAAGAATTGACATGACAATTCTTTGAACGGATCCAAAAGATGCATCACAAAGACGCAGGTAAACACACATCGGCGATCACTCGTCTCAATGCCGATGCGTGTTTTAAAATGAAACTAATGTAAATCACACTGCATATTGTTAGATGTCTGTTTGGGTCCAAAACACAGATCCAAACATGAAACTAAAAAACACCGTGTGAACATACTGTTAGTCATGCTTTTCCAACCAATGTCAAACATTTCTAGTCATGTGACATGTCGAATTGTCTTGCTGGAAGAGCTTATCCACCCCAGGGAAGACGATCAGCATGTATGGGTGTACGCGATCTATAAGGATGAATTTGTAACTGAACTAGTTGAGAGTGCATTCCGAATGGATGAGTGGCCCAGAGAATGCCACAAAAACATTCCCCAGACCACGATTCTGCCATCAACAGCTTGTATTCTTTCAATAGGGTGTTCTGTGTCTGATTTTCTCACCCGACATTCCAACGTCCATCCGTTTGATGAAGCAAAAAATATGACTTTTTTTTTTTTCGAGCTTGATAAAGAAAAAGGTTCCTTCCAAACCTGGCAGTGGTGGCACAAGTGAGACCGGATGAGTGTACTGCATGTTCTGTTATTTAGATTTGAATGGAAAGCATTATAATATTTAATATATAATCCATAAAATGTATTTTGATTTTCATATTGATTAAATTAAAAGCACGGAACATACAAAATTTCCTTGAGCTAAACGCTTACCCACTTTGGAAAACACCCTTAATCATAGACTATGCTTTTAATATGTCAATATGAATATAATAATAAGTTCTATGGATTGAAGAAGTCTCAAATTGCAGTTATATATTTTGGAATCATTTGTTCTGAACAAATTATACAGCATTGGAGGAAAATTGGATCTTGTTTGCAGCTACTTTTAATTTGAAAGCATTATAATATGTCATTAAAAATATATGACAAAATATAGTTTTAGTTTAGTTCTGAGGTCATAACTTTTGAAGTAACACTACAGTAACAAAGACAAGTAAGATATAGAAGCCCACTATTAATAGCTGTATAGCAAAAGTATAGTAATACATGTTTATCTGTTCCACAAGTTAGCCCTATTCTAATCTAAAAAACATACAAAGAACTGGATCTTAAATTTTTGAGAAATGTGATAATATTAATGCAAAGGCTAAATAATTTGACACATGAAAATCATAAACCAGAGCTTTCCTACCTGGCTTGCTCAGTTTGTAGAGTTTGTGTGTTGAACTGAGCAACCATGAAGCCTCATATGTAAGGGTAGGTTCACACGAAGACAAAGCATTGCTTCCTCATCGGAAAGTCTGCACTTGCAAGCACAGAATTCAGCTGAGGAAACAACACTGAATGTCCAAGGCAGATTTTCTCCTACACTTAAGTATTGATGACGCGTAAAACGCTTCAAAGAACGGATATGTCAATTCTTTATTAGCCCTTAGAGTTTGTGCAAAAACACTCAATTAAAATTAGCGTTGTCAATTGTAATCAAGGTGTTTGGTCTTCAGTTGTTTTTGACACTTTATTGAGAAACGATAAGGCCCGTAATCTGACCTTAAAGGGGTTTTGCCAAGAAGTGAGTTCCTTACAGGCTGATACTCCCCTCTTGAGGCTTGAAAAAGGGGCGTTGTGTTTCTGTGTTAAAAAAAACAAGTACCTCCTCTGTGATGTCATCACTCCACCTCCCATGCAGATTCCTGATATTCAGTCTCTGTACTTGAGCAAACATGTTATTTGGCTAATCCACAGGGGATAACTGTATTGTGCACAAATTTCTCCCTCTTATCTGCTCAGGAGAGAAGATAAGCTCTAAGCAGGCAGCGACTTTCATTTGTTCAGGAGCTGCTACAGGGACGGAGAGGAGGGCTGAGCAGGGAGCGTCTACATGTTTACTCAGATAATAACATTACAATCAGTGGATTCTCTATACAAAAGACACAGGATCTTTTCTCCCCAGTCCCTTCAAAGCTCATTCATGTTCCCTGCCATCAGATAAGAAGTGCAAACAATGCAAGCGTGGCCAGATCAGCTCCTGTCAGCTCCTGGTCGTGTCTAATGTAAACTGTGAGGAAACTAAGGGCATCTTAGTCAGGCTGTAGCTCTCAGAGGCTTCACTTTTTTTAATGACATATATTTAGAAAAGTGATTAAATACCCATTTTGGAGGATGCCACGTCAACATTAGATCGTGGCAAAACCCCTTTAAAAAAAGAGTCAAAATCCATCATGTGAACATACACTTAGGGGAAGGGAAGCAAACAGTAAAGTTTCACTTGGCAAAAACTGATTCTGCATATGTGAACCATGTCCTGCAGCTCTTTTTAAACTCTACAATTTTATTAGCTTTATGCATTAGTTGTCAGCCCTTGGTGAATGCAGGGAATGCTAGAAAGCAAATAATCGGCCAGTTCAAAGTAACAGCATCAAACTATTAAGGAGGGAGTCTTTTAACATTTTGAACAAAAAAAGGGAACATACGGGAAATCAGGTCAAAGCATTTCTTGTCTTCCATATTAGGCTTCACCTGGCACGTCAACAGATTTAGTTTGGCTGGTTGTCGATTAGGCTGCAAAATAACAGAAAACAATATTAGAACCACATTGGGGCACCTTTATCGGGGCAGTTACGCCAAAATTCTGGTGCAATTTGAGCCAAAATACTGCTGCACATACTTATCACTGCATTTATTATGAGTTTTAGACAGTTTTCAGATACTTCTGCATCTCGTCCAACAAAAGGGGTGTCAATTCGCAGAAAGGAGCATGGGTTAGCATGGAATGCAATTAGTGGCATAAAATAAGCCAACTAATAGAAGGTGTAAAGTTAGACTAGACAGCATAAACATGCATCAGATTATCAACACTCTGGTAAGAATGTTTATACTAAGTATTGGCAGTATTGCTGACTATGTTTTTTTTACTTTCTTTGAAAATATTCTGCATTATACACATGTGCTTTTAGTAGGTCTTCAGTGGCATCACAAGCACTGTGCACATTTGCTAGGTCTATTGCCCAGGGCTTATGATGTCTCAGTACCAGCAGTTGCCATATTCAAGTGTCAGAAAGCACAATTTGAAAGGGTTTTTCGTTTGGATTGATTTTTACCACATAGATATTATTATACTGCTACCCTATTAAAAAAATTGAACTCACCTCTCCTCTTACCCAGTTTCCAGTGATACGCTATTCTCACTCTTTGCTGGTCTTCTATTTTCTTTTGTCCTTGATTGGAATGGGAGGTCCCCAATGCAGCCCCTGATTGGCTGCGGCAGTCACATGTCTTTGGTTAACATCACGGTTTGGAGCGCTTACATGAGCCAATGGCACATGATTACTGCAATCACTTAGTGACTTCCCATTTGGATCAAGACCAGAAGAACACAGAAGACCGGCAGATTTAGACTAAGAATAGCAAAGCACTGGATCGGAGGTGAGAGGGGAATATAACTTTTTTTTTTATCCTAATAGGGCAGCAGTATGTTAATAAAGAAAAAAAAAATTAAGAACACATGTATTAGTTCTTGGTTGATTGATTGCAGTGTTTGATCCATCTCACACTGAGTAATACCCACAATTAAGATTTTTTTTTCTTACTATGCCTCTATTATAAAAAGTGAGAGAGACATAGCATACTTTTCCTTGCCCTCAGCCCCAACATTAAAATTGTAGATAAAATTAAAAAGTTTGAAAATAATGAACTACAATAACGTTCTCCTAAAAGAGTCACTAAACACTGATTAATTCTTCTAAATCTCATGCATGAACCTAAACAGAATTTGGATTTTTTCAAATATTGTAATTTTTTTCGGATTTTACATCGCTTCCTACCGTTCCGTGTGCAATTGTCAAATAGCAGTTCTTGACCGAACACTTCCTCTTCTGCCAAACCTTTCTGAGCCTAAAAATACAGCGAAATATTATCATTTAAGCAGTTAACTAGCCTACAAAAATATAAACCTACAATTGCCTATTTGTCCTGAACATAGATATGATTTTTATTCTATTCACGTCACATTTCATGCCTCCGTCACAGGGAGAATGTGAATATCTTAACATAGGCCGCGACAGAGCCTCGGGATTTGGACTTTTGGACTATGTTTGCACTGTTCCTCGTTGGTATACCTTTTATATGGTGGACACAAAAGCTTGGGCTGCTGTGGTGCAAAAGAGGCTACTTTTGCCCTATAGAGTTTTTTGATTTTTCAAATACGCCGATAGATACCTGCAACAGAGGCACAAAACATGGGACCTTCCATTGTCACAATATGAACCGTACAAAGCTAGACTGTTAAATATCTAATCTGACTGTGTGATGTTCTAGATGATCAGCAATGATCACACTAAAATTAACACATTGCTAATTATAAATTCCAGAATACCTTGCTCCTAGACACCTTCCCTGTTGAGGAAGGCAAAAAAAAAAAAGAATATGGTAATGTTCACTTGTACATACTGCATGTTATTAACACCAGGCTGGAGAATGTGTTCCAGTTACATGCTGCTGCTCTTTTCATGTGATTAGAACAGCACTTAATTGTAATTAATAGCTGACACTATTAGTGGCTGTGTTTTGTACTGGTAATAGCTGCAGTCAGCCTGTAAATATCATACAGAAAAATAAGGTGAACTTCTGGTTCGCTGTCACGAGAAGAAAAGGTTTGTTCACAAGGCAGAAGTACTAGGAAATGATCTTTCATGCTGCACTGCTTCCTCCGTCAGTCATCTGGTCTTTCACAGTCTAGCAGCACAAGCAATCTAATGACAAATTCACACATTTCGGTTGACCACTAGAGAACTATGGTAAACGATTTCATTTTTCCTGTTCCACTCCATTGCGGATACACATACCGTATGTGCTAAGAGAACTATTTCATGCACATACAACAGTCAAGTCACATTATTATCACTACTTCCAATGTCAGCAGTGCGTAGCCCATGAAGGAAGTCACGTGTGGTGAGCTGGCATGGCTGGTATAGAAGCTGTGCGACAATCTGTCTGCACACACATCCTTCAATGTTGTTATAGGTTAAAGGGGTGATTTATCAAAGTTACAAAAGGGGTAACCTTGGTTTCAGGCCAAGGCTGGCATTATTTATAAAACTGCACAGTTTGTGTACTGTTGTGTGCTGCTGTGGTGAAGGTATGTCGAGAGAGGACAAATGGCGCCATTACGAATACGTGACATGGAAACTGAGGAGCACCAAGGGCCACATGTATGAAACGGTTTTGGTCTAAAACTCACTTTTTGCCTGTAGGTTTCTATGGGGAAAAAAGTGAGTTTTGGACCAAAAGCGTTTCATACATGTGGCCTTAAGTGTCAGTGATGTAAGAGGTGAACTTCAGCTATGAAGTATGCAGGATGCAATCGGGCAGAATGATATGTGATATTGGAGCAGCTCACCACTAAAATGAACCAGGGGATGAGCAGACATGTGTCTAACACAACAGTTCAGAGAACCTTACTGCGTATGGGGCTCTCAAGTAGACTGTCACCTATGCTAACAAACTGCATGGGCAGAAGATTTGTACAGCAGTATCAGAATTAGACCCCTGGTAATTGAAAAGAGTTGCCTTCTCCAATGAGTCACACTTTCAGCTTCATTGAACGGATGGACATTGGCATGTCGTGTGAGAAACATCTCAGAACAAACACCCTAAAAACCATTGTTGGAAGAACCAGGGGTGGAGCTGTAGGAGGTACAGAAGTAGCAGTCACTTCCGGACCCTGCAGCATGAGGGGGCCCGAAAGCCCTCCTGCCACATAGGAAGACACCAGTCTTATAAATAACACATGGTAGGTGGGGGGACCAATTTCCCTTTTTGCTTTGGGGCCCACAAGCTTCAGGTTAAGCCTTTGGGAAGAACACAAGCCGGTGGTGGCAGCGTTATGGTTTGGGGAATGTTTTCATCCAAGTAGAATGCACTCTCATCTCATACACCCATACATGTCGATTTTCTCCCTTAGGGCGGAGGAGATCTCCCAGCAAGACAATGCGGCATGTCACATTGGTAGACATATCTGACTCTGGCCTCCTAATTCATCACACTTAAAGCCAATTGAGTATCTGTGACCACCTTGATTAATAATGTGACTTGACTGTGTAGCTCTAAGCATCAGAATAACAGCTGGTGGCTGGACAGAGACTAACAACAGTCAGCACCTAAATAGTTGACCTTATCCAGTTGTACATGGAAGATTTTCAGGATTTTTCCTATTGAAAAATAATAATCAAAAACACCAAAGAAGTAATGCATGTACATATATAAGCAAAACCAAAACAAATAGCCCTGGAAGCTATTAAACATCTGACTTGCATTATTTGCAGATGAGCCATTAAGTCGTTATGCAGAGTCACAACCCATTAATTTACGCTGACCAAGACCGTGTATGGCTTAGAGCTTGGCCGCTAAGACAACTTAATTGCCTTAGCACAGAAAGCAACCCCAGCAGATAACTATCCGTGTTGATGAAGTTGATGTATTATGTTCATGGAATCTCTTGATCAACAAGCAGAACGCTGAAGAATGTCAGACTTGAGAACTAACTGCTTAATGTAAAGTACAAACTACTTCTCCTCTATATTTAGTTAGCATAGGGAACCATTCTAATCACAAATTACACATCTCCTGGAGATACCCAAAGTCACATCACTTGTTATGAATTATACATACATTTTATGAATTATATAGTCACATAGTTTGTAAGGCTGAATGAAGATCTATGTCCATCCAGTATAGTACATTATCCTACAGCGTTGCGGCAGAGGAAGTCAAAAAGCCCCATTAGGTAGAAGCCAGTTGTCCTCATTTTAAAGAAAAAAAACCTTCCCGGCTCCAATCTGGCAATTGCAATTATTATGTGAATTATAATGTAAGATAACAATAGGCAGCCACATACCCATCGCTCTTCTTGTACAGGTAGCCGTGTTTCTCAGTGCCGTACTGCATATTTCCTTGCAGCTGATGCATGCTGTAGACAAGCTGCTTACTAATTGAATCCTGTAGAAAATAATTTAAATTTTTTCAGAATTCCAGCTTACACTAAAAATATAAAATCTTCAATCTGAAGGCAACTTTTGCTTTTAGATAAAAAGCCTTTTTATTTTCCATAATTAATTTCTGTGAGAACTCGGATCATTAGGGATCTTTTTGACAGCTAGAAGCAAGTAAAATCTCTGAGAACAATGATTAAAGTAATTTTGCACATATATAGAGTACTCCACCATGACAGATGATGATATGAACTGATCTAGGTACAGTGTATTTTTATTATGATGTAGGACAACAGGATGGTATCTGATGCATTTATAAAGGGCAGTCATAGGGACAATCAGACCTGGTGGTACAGCTTGTTATGCTAGTATAGAGTATGTAGTTCATTATGGCTTGTCATAAGTCATATTGTTGTTTGTAATAATATTGTGACGGCGATGCAAGGTAAACTGAACAAGATGTTTTGCCCATACTATTATATTGTATGCTCAGAAATGGATAGGGTATCATTTGGGATGTATTCCCAGATACAGATAAGACTTTCCATCATAATTCAAGACAATATTGTGTGTTCAACAGTTAGAAGGGTCAACTCAGACAGTTTTGGGCGCCTGCCAGTGCCTCGTGGCTGTTTTGATGTAGCAAGCTTGAATGTCAATCACGTCAGCACTGTTCGATGCCAACCAACAAGTTCATGTGAGGTAGTAACATGGGTGTAAGTTTTTAATGATGTATAAAAGTAAGAACCTTCAGGAACCCTTTTTAAAGTCTCATTTGTAGGATAGACTTATTGCCCAGGAACCATCCCAGGAGACTCCAGGCTTGGCTGGACTGGGATTGGTGTTGGTCTGGATGTTATTTGTGGAAACTATCTAATCAATGATGTATTTTGCTTTATTTGATTTATTTGATTTTTATGCATTGATGTAGTCCAGTCTAAGAGTAGGTCTTTAATTGATGATGTACTCTGTTTTAAGTACTACTACCAGAACTTCCTCAGAGATATCCTGGAATAGAGTAAAAGGATCTTGGTGAGTCATCATTGTTAACCACAATGATGACTCACCAGGACACAAACAATTATTCAAAGGAACAAGACACAAAACTGTGTACCTGGTGTATATACTTAACATGTTCAAATATAACTTAAAGTTTTCTCACTACAAATGTTAAGCTTGTAACATGTAGGGGAAGGTAAATGAAGACTATTACCTGACACATTGCTATGCTGATTTTGCTTTGTTCAGGAGGTAAAAAAGATTTTATCTCCTCTTACAGAACACACGTTTCTCTGGTTATGGAACATTTTTCAACACTTCTCCCTGCTCTCTCTAATCTCTCATTGCTCCAAGCTGCTGTCAGTCAGTCACTCTGACTATGGGGAGTCACTGTCTGCAAAGTCTTATCTCTAGCAATGGAGTTTGTTTACTTATCTAAATGAAAAGCTTTCACTCTTTAGAGCTTTGTAGCCTTGTACAATACACTTTAAAAATCTTCTGCAGTCATGTCACTGTAACAGGAATAGCTATGAAGAGCAGAGCTAATATGCCAATGACTACTGTAGACGAACCCATCAGGAAGGGGCGAGTCTAAAGCTGGCTGGAAATAGATGAAACTACATGGTGAGAAAACCCTATTAACAAGTAGTTTTAAAATTTAAAAAAGGGTACCCGGATCAAAACCCCTGTTTTTTGGACCCCCCAAAAAGGGAAAAAGCTAACATATTAAAAAATTGGAAAGTTTTCCAGCGGGCAATGTATTTCGCCACCCTATTTGGCCAAATAACCCCTTTTTTATTTGGGTTTTAAAGGGGGTTTTGAATGAAAATTTTACCCCAATTTTAAAGGTTTAAAGGGTTTTCTGGTTTCCCAGAGAAAAAGGGGGGGCAATCAGGATTCCCCTTTAATGGGGGGGCAGGGAATTAGTTATGTTGTTTTAAAGAGAAAAGGAGTACCCAACTCGTCATTAATCTACTTATTAAAAGTTATATTTTAACTTGTTAAGCACCTACCCAAGGTGCACAGTTCTGTGTTTTGTACTCTATTTTATCTAATCCTTATTCATTGTAAGACTATAAAGGAATCTATTTCTATTACCATGATCTGGGCCGTGCCCTTTTCTTCTCGTTATCATGTAGGTTAGGTAAACCATGGCTTCTGCGAATTCCCAATTTTATGCATTTTGTATTTTATTAACCCAAAAATTTTTATTTAAAATCATCAAAAAATATTACTGCAATATTACTTCACCTGGCAGAATGACTTCCTCTATTGTTCAGTAATTTCTAAAAAAGTTGTACGTCTTCTAAAATTGGAAAAACCTTAAATTTATTTTTTCCAAAAAATTTAAAAAACCCAAAATTTATGCATATTTTTCTACATGACTCCATAAAAAATTTGAAAAACATAAAAAAAATTTATTTAAGGGCCCCTGTGTGCAAATCAATAAAGTGGCCCCAACTTAAAAACCCCCAATTTGGGAAAAAAATGTTCTGATAGGGAAAGAAATAGTCAAAAAGTTATTTTGTTACAAGGGAAAAGAATTCTTCCTAAAAGAAAAGAGTTTAAAGTTAAGAAATGATACGGGCCCAACAATTAAATTGCAATTTGCAATATTTGGGGAAGACATCGGGATAAAGTAATATTGTACCCTTTCTGACCACTTTGGAGCACACAAATTATCTGTATAACTACAGGGGGACTTTTGGGGGTGCGTTCACACGGCAAGGGGAAAAAATACCAGTGGGTTTTTTGCAAACCGGTATTTGTCCCGGTTTTTTTGTGTCCCGCCCCCATGGCCGTGGGGGGGGGGCGTTTTTTTTCTGAAATTTGAGCGGGAAAAGCCCCCCCCCTTTTTCATTCACTTGCACAATTCCGCCCAAAAAAACCGGGAAACGGAAGAATGTGCATGTAGAATGTTTTTTCGGGGGGAAAAACCGCCGGGCGGGGGAAAAAAACCCGTGAAAGTGGGGACTGCTGGGGGGGTTTTTCCCCATGGGGCCCATTGTGCTCTTTTTTCGGCCGGTTTTTCGGGACAGCCTGAAAAAACCCCAAAACCGGGGAAAAAAAACATCCAAAAACCCCCGTGCCGTGGGGCCCTTGAACTTGGGGGAAAATGAAAAATAGGACTGATTTGTTGTGGATTTTGTTGTGGACTTCTCAATTTTACTGCTAACTTTTCTACCTTGACTTCAGCTGGAGAACGCAAAATCTGAAATTAGCAAAATTTCACTTTTCAATCCACAAAAAATGCGTTTAAAAATCAAACCCCAAAAATCTGCGGGCAGACCACCTATTTTGCCTTACACTTTTAAAAGGATGAATTAGCGGGTGGATTTTCCAATCGGGGTTTCCCACAGCAGTTTTACAGTCCCCAGTCATGTGGATGAGAAGTTACAAATGCCAAGCCCACACAGCTGAATTTTTTGTGCGGAAATTGACCGATGATGCAGATTTTCAATCTTCAAAATGTCATTTTTTTTGTGAATGTACTGTGGATTTGATCCTACTAAACTAAATGGAGCAAAATCTGTATCTGGTGCAGATTTTTACGTACAGATGTGCTACAGAAAATTGTGCAGCAAATCTGTTCTGTGTGCATTCACCCTGATAGGAAATGCACACAGTACAGATTTGTTGCCATCATTTTCCACAGCAAATCTGCAGGAAAATTCTGTCAAAAAAAATCTAAAAAGGATTTTTTGCAGATTTTGGTGCAAAATTTAAAAATAAATTTAAATTTTAAACGGGGGGTTTAATCCAAAAGAAAAATCTGCAAAAAAAAAATTAAATTTTGTGTGGTTTTTAAAAATTTCTGCACCATAGGTCTTTTTCCCCCAAAGGAAGTTTGCCCCTTTGGTGCTTTGGGATTTGTAAACTCCCATTCACATGGCTGGTATAGTAATCTGCTGTGGTTTTTCTCTGTGCATATCCATTCAGAAAATCTGTTCTGAGTGCATTCAACCTTGGGGTTTTAATTTTAAATAAAACAGATTTTATTAAATTTGTGGTTTTGGGTTTGGGGTTTTCCTCGTTAAAATCCTTGTGTATTCCACTGGCCAGTCACTTGAACTACACAGTGAAACCTGTGGTGAGGAAATAAAAGAATGAACATGTTCATTCTTTTATGCGGATCCTCATTGGATCCCACTCTAGGAGGAGTGACGAAGGTTAGGCCCATTGGAATGGGGTAACCCCCGATGCATAAAGAAAACTGCCTCTATTAAAGGGGTTGTCTCCCCTCAGAGTTTCTTTTAGAGCTCCTGTCACTTCGGTCGGGACTTTTCTTTTAATTAGAATAGGAGTTCAGTGCATTCACTCCGGGGTTTTCCCATTTTTGCTAATTAGTTTAGTTTTGCTTGGGAAATTTTTTCTGAAACTGCTAGCGGAGTTTTAAATCTAAAGAAAAACCCAGCATTTAATTACTAGCTTTTGTCTGAAAGTTAAAGATAACACAAACATTCTCACTCGGGTTTCCCAAAGACTGTGGGGGAGGGACATCATCCCTGCTATCACTTAGAAAAAAACAGCAGGGGAGAAAAGAGACACGGGGTCATTAAATGGGGGACCCAAAATAGAGAAAGGGAAAGGTGAAAAAAATCATTTGTAGTTCCTTAAAAAAAAAAGATGAACAAACCCAATGTATTTGGAAAACGTCTTCATTTTTTTGTTCCCTACATTTTAAAAAGCTTTTCTTTGTAGGAGACCCCCCCTTTTTAAGAAAAAGACCCCTTGGAAAAATTTCCGGGGGTTTTCCCTGGATTTTATGGCAGATTTTTCTGGTATTAAATGTCAGAAATGTGAACCAAGCTTTAGGTACACACAACAGGGAAAATGTATCACAACTAGTTCAAGGAAAAGGGGGAAAAAGGGTCATTTTGGGCCCAAAAAAAATTAGTTTTCCAGCGATTTTTTGGGGGAAATTCAAAGGTCTGATTTAGTGACATCATTTTTCTGTTTCAGTCAGAAAAACATCATTTATATCTATCAGGAAAAAAAAATATGTAATGTCCCATTGGACTCTGGGAAAAGGTATTATTTAATAAGCTCCCCTCCCGGTACATGTTTTTTGAGGATGACAAAAATTTACCCATACAGAACAAAAAACATTGCTAATTTTTCTGTCAGAGCCATTTCTCTTTTAAACCCATGGGGGGAAGAATTGCTCCCTTTTTAAAAAATGCTATTAGTGGGGAAGGGATGGTTAATGGCTTTTAAAAATTTGACCCATTAATGTTCTTTTTTTTCATGCGGGCCCTTTTTAAAAAAATTTTTTTTTGGGGAAGGCTGCTGTCCATATTTTAATTACTAGAAAAATAATTTCTACCATTTAAGTGTTTGATAAAATGAGTCAGTCTATTTGCATTTTACCTATTAAAAGTGCAAATGTGTATTTGCCCTTCCCTTTTAGTGGTTTATTTAAACGATGTTAAAATTTTGGGTTTAATGGTGCTTTTTAAAAAATTTTTTGTAAAGTAATGGGTTTTTGTTTCAGGTAAAAGTTTCACTTTCCTAGAGATGGCCTTGGGGGAATAAAAAATTTTTCCTTTTTTGAGGGGCCCAAACCAAAAATTAAAAAGTTACAAAACGTGTTTTTAGAATGGGGAATGTTCCCTCACAGAAGAGGTCAATATACTTTGAACATAGGACAATTAACTCGAGTCACAAACAAATCTGGGTTTTTTTCAAAAGGTAGTTTAGGGTTTCTTTTTGGGAAAAAAAAAAAAGGGAGAGTTTTTTGGGGGGGGAAAGTGCAAGAGGGTTTTCGGGAGGGGAAAATTAAATACTTTATTTCACTGGCGATTTTGCGTTTTTCCCCCTAAAAGGGTTGGAGAGGTCTGTAATTTTTTTGTAGGTACACTTAAAACCCGTGGGAAAATTTTTAAAATTTTTAAAAAAAAAAAAGATTTTTTTAAATAATCAATTTGCTTTTTTTTTCATTTAAATAAGTATTTGTCATCTACCCAACCCGCAAGAAATTTGGTTCCACAAAACCTATTTAAATTTTTATTTAAAAGGGTATGTTTTACCCCCGAAGTAATTTGGGGGGGGGTTTTTTCTGCGCATGTTTTTCTTTTTTTACACCCCAAATTTCGCCCCCCAAATAGTTAATTAAAGGTCATTTGGAAAGGTATTATTACCCCCGCCCTGTTCCCGGCGTAACAATGCGCCCGGGGAAAATAAATGCCCTGTAATACCAACTTAAACACTTTCATTTCAGAGGGAAAAAAAGGTGAGAATCGGTGTTAGCACTTTAGAAGTAAAACCCTTTTCCACCAGGCCCAAGACCAAAAAGCTGTTTAAGGGGCACCAGGGACAAAAATTTTAGACCTGCAAAAAAGGTGGGGTGGGCTACAGGGTTTTAAAAGGCAAAGCAGCTTGGTGAGAAGGGGAACAATTGTTGGGCAAAATTATTAGAAAATGGGAAAAAAACACAAGGGTTATGTTAAAAACTTCCTTGGGCTGGGGGGTCCCATGCAAAATCTCGTTTCATGGGGTAAGGGTGATTCTGAGAGAGGTCAGGAATCCTCCCCCGACCTAATGGGAGGCCTATTAATGAACTAATAGAGTGGGGACCCCCAGTTCCCAATTACTGTTTTTTAAAACCCCAAATAATCTACAAATAACCCGTAATCCTTTCAAAGGAAGCAAAAGGGTTTTCCTCCCCCTGGGCCAGTCTTGTTTCCCGGACAGTTCTAAATTTGCCAATGACCCCTCTGTTTTATCCCGAAAGGCAGGGGGAAGGTATGTGGTCAGATGAGACCCAAAAAAAGAAATGTTTGGTATCAAAATACAATTTCCTTGGGGTTCAGAGGAAGAAGAAGTACAACCCCAGGGAAAAAGTCCCAACCATAAAGGGGGGGCCCCTGGGAGGGGTTTTAAATATCATTTCTTTTTGGGGGTTTCATTTCTGCAAAAAAAGGGGCAGGCGACTGCACCCTTATTTTAAGGGAGGATGGATGGGGCCCCAAATTTTCGTGAGATTTTTGGCCCAAAAATCTTTTTTTTTTAGATTTTGTCTCTCACAGTTTTAAGTGTACCCTTGGCCCCCCCCCCATTTAAAAATGAAATTCTCTCCACCCGTGGGTGGGAAAAAAACCCGAAAAAATTTCCGTGTTATCAAAAACTTATTTTCCCCCCTGTATAATAGCTTTTAGGGGGGGCCCCAAGAATGGGCTTACGGGGGGAACAAACCCGGCAGCCAAGACTGAAACCCCCAAATTCCCCCGGGGTCTCTGTGTATAGAAAAATTTAACAAAAAAACCCTGTGGGCAAATTTTTTTTTTAAGGGTGCTTTTCCTTTTTGGTGAATACAAAACATAAGGGTTATATGGTTTTACAAAAATAAATTTCCGGGAAATTGCCCACCCGTTCCCTTTTTTGGGTTTAAGAGAGTATAATAAAACATTACAAAGGTTCCTTTTTTGCTTTTTTAAAAACTTTCTTTTTATAAATATATGTGGGTTTCGAAAGGGGAGCATTTTAATAAAAAGAATTTGGGGTTCCCCTTTTCCTTGTTTTTATCCTGAGATTGTACGCCCTTTAAAGTTGTTTTATTGCTAAAGGATATCTTTCCAAAGGTTATCCATGGCCCTTTTCCCCCCAATATTGAACAGGCCCTTTAAAGGGGAATTTCCTTATACATTTATTCAAACTTTCCCCCAGTCCTTTTTCTTTGCTTTATTTTAATTCAAGGGGGGGGTGTTTTCCCGGCTTTTACTAGGTGCTGTAAAAAGCCAGGTCTTTCAGCTATAGCAACCCCGTGCTGGCCCGGCCCATCAGGGAGATTGAAAAAGGTCTGTAGCTAAGCGACCCGAGGAAGGTGATGCAAACCATTTAAAAGGATTATCTCAGAAAAGATGGGCTCTGTTAATTTGGGCTTTTTGGGAAAATGACTTGTTTTTGCAAAAACTCTTTAAAAAAAAAAGCAAATTCCCTTTTAGTGGAAACCCCTTGGTGTTAAAGGGGCTCCTATGTTTTAAAGTAAAATTTTTTTTTTGGTTGAGATTGTTACCGCTTTAAAGTTTTGGGGTTACTCCATTTGTTAATCTGCCTTTTTTATACTGTTACATTGCCCGGTTTTTTCGGCTTAATGTTATGATTCCTTTTTTTTTTAAACCCCCTTTTTGTACGTGTGCCGTTTGCCCTTTTGTTGCACGGGTTTAAAGGGGTTTTTGTTCATACAAAGATTAAATTTCAACATGAGGGGAAAAACTAAATGAAAAAATTTTCCAAATAATTTGGGTTTGTTATTTTTTTTGTTTGGGGGCTTTAAAAAGTTTTATCCCCTTTGAGGGCTTTTTGGGTTTTTTTCTTGGGGACGACCCGTTGTTTGCTCTCCCTCTGCTGTTTTTTTTATCTGATAGCAGGGGTTTACGTTTTATCACACAGGTCAAAAGGACAGAACTGCCGGGGCCCGAGCTTGTTTGTTATCCCTTTATTTTCAGACAAAGACATAAATTTAAATTTGAAATTTTCTTTAGCCCCTCAAGATTCTCTGGGGCCTCAGGGGAAGGAGATTGGGTTTTTTTAAATTTGCTTTTGAAGACTACTAGTTAAAATTTGCTAATTTTCAGACAGCTGACCCGGAAGTGACCCGGATGCATGAATGAAAAAATGTGCTTTTGCTTATGAAAAAAGGAGATAAACAAAACCTTTTTTTAAAGTTGGGGGATTTCCTATGTATATCTGCCATTGTTCATACATGTGCCCTTGTCCTGAGGTTATACAGATTAATATTATGATTTCCCATTTTATATCTGCCTTTTTTTCAAAAAAAAATTTTGGGGGTTTTTTTTGGGGGGGTTTTAGTGGTTGATTTCAGTTTTATATTATGATTCCCAATGTCTAGTTGCCCTTTGTTTTAAAAATTTTTTTTCTTTGTCCTGAAAACCCTTTTAAATTTTTTGGGTTTTAAATTACCTTTTGTTTTCTGCCAAAATTTTTGTACATTTGCCCTTGTCTTGCGACCATTCAGATTTAGTTTAATTTCCCCATTTTATTTTTTGCCCTTTTTTGGTGCTCTTTTTGGGCCCAAAATAGATTTTTGGTTTTTTAAATTACCCAAAATTTTTTAGCCCGCCCTTGGTCTGTTTCCCCCGTCTTGCGACCCTTCAGATTTATGTTTAAATTCCCATTTTATATCGGGCCTTTTTAAGTGGCCTTGGGCTTGGGACACCCAAAAGATTTTTTTTGTTTAATTCCCTATGTATTCTGCCTTTTTTGTTTTCATGTGCCCTTTTCTTGGACCCAATTTAGATTTACGTTTTAATTCCCCTTTTTTATCTGCCCTTTTTGTACAAGGGGCCCCTTTTCTTGCGAAACCATTCAGATTTATGTTATAATTCCCTATGTATATCTGCCATTGTAAGTGTGCCCTTGGGCGGAACCATAAAAGATTTATGTTTTTTAATTCCTATGTATAGCCCGCCATTGGGTTTTACATGTGCCCTTTGTCAGCATAATTTTGGGCCCCACAAAAACAATTTTGTAGTATTTAAATTTTTAAAAAGAAAGCAGCAGGTTAGGAAAAACCCCCCCCCCGGGCCCTCATTTTTAAATTTTTGACCTCCCTCTTTTATGAGGTTTAATTTTAAGCTGTACTATCCTATAAATTCCATGAAGGCATATAAAATTATACAGCAAGCTAGGCTCATTATAGAATTCCTTAGTTAAAAAGCAGTCAATTACTAATTAAAATGATAAAACATGTATAGAACAACAATCATCAACTATTACAATACAGACACCAATATAGCAAGGAAACTGCCGACTCAAAGCCAGTGAAATCCAGAAATCCAGATCCTTTTTGTCTGGGAGATAAATATCGACCTATTGTAAACACGCAGCGCAGTTGTTGTGAAATGTCATTTTTTGATATTTATGAATAAAGCAGGACAGAGAACAAGAAGGAAAGAAAAATTGATTAACTTACTCTTCTGAACTTTGGAAAGCAAAGGGAGAGAAGGACACAATGATGAATATTAGAAGAGAAAACAAGCAGCTTCAGATAAATAGTAGTCCAGCCTCCGTAAGCGCGCCCCCATGTTCTCTAAGTAAGGCTCTGTTCACACTGTCATAGGTGCCATTGTTACAGAATCTATTATGGATGTGATGGATGGGTTTCGATCTGTTTTGCAACAGAGACTAATGAATGGCATTGATGTATAATAGGTCTGAAAGGTTTTATTTTTCTTTACCAGCTTCAATACTGCAGTAGACTACGCTATTATGTCCATCAGGTACAACCAGAACCTGACAGAACAGGGACATGAAATATATGAAATCCTCCTCCTTAGGGCCAGTTCACACGGCTTATTCAAGCCGTAATTGCGGGACGGATTTCGCCCGCAATTCCAGCTTGAATAGGGGGCGGGGCACTGCCCGCCGGCCCCATAGACTTTCATTATCCACGGTGCGTATCCCGCCGGGATAATGAACATGTCACTTTCTCCCCACTCGGCGGATTCGCCGAGCGGGGAGAGGAGACGGAATCCACAGTTTCTATGGAACTGGGGATTACCGTAATGGCTGGGACGGATTCCAGCCGTATTGGAGCGCAGTACGGCACACAATACAGCTGCCGTGCCCAAAATAAGCCGTGTGATGGCCCTTTAAGAGACAAAGGGGCATTCCTTCCATTTGGAGAAAAAAAAGATTCAATCCCCAGAGGAGCAAAGTCTTCTTTACCATGAGAACTGTGCATCTGTGTAATAGCTTACCAAGGAGCTGGTCACAGCAGGAACAGGTGAGGGCTTCAAGAAAGGCTTAGATAACCACTTACTACTAAAATTTTTTAACACTTATGTAGCCGTATAAAAGTCTTGTTGGAGTGTGGATCCTGCCTGATTGCGATTTCAGATAAGGAATTAAAGGGGTTTTACCTCAAAGTAAAACTCCCCTCACTAGCCGCTCACAGCTAGGTGCGAGGCGGCTGTGCATGTGAATCAGGAGGGTGGCACCTGTGGCCGTCTTCCTCATTCCCTTCTATGGGAGCTTCTGAAGATAGCTGAGTGCACTTGGCTATGTTCAGAAGCGCCGATAGAAAATAGAGAGGACAGCCGCAAGCGCCACACTCCTCATTCACATGCATGGTCGGCTCGCAGCTAGCTGTGAGCAGCCAGCACTGGGGTTTTAACTTCGTGGTAAAACCTCGTTAAATGTTCCTTTTAGGACAGACTAGTTCATTCCTTATGGATTTCATATTCTGGATCATTAGTGGGATACAATTGGGCAATTCTCATTTGGTCAAGAATTTGTGACTTTTGAGCAGTTTTAATTTAGATTCTAAAAAAAAAAATGAAAACAACAAAAAAGTGGAAAGTTTCCAAAATGGCTGGCTTGCAAATAAACTCAACCACATCCCACTAAAAACTAACTTACAACTATCTTTAAACAAAAAAAAATAAAAATACAATTCAAATCTAATTCTTACATTTACAACATTAATATTCTCTAAAAAAAATTAAAAAACATCAAAAAAACAATTAAATACACAAACTATACACAACAAACACTCCCAATCAAACCTACTTATAAAAATCAAAAAAAATAAACATATAAAATTAAATTACAAACTTTTTTAACCCACCATCCACCCCACACCCTATTTCCCCCTTTTTTGGGGAACATCGACAGGGCTAAGACAAGGCATTTTGACACCCTAGGCTAATAGGGCAAATGGCCCTCTTTTTTCCCTCACCTGCCATCTGCCAGGAAGAATTAAAATTCCTGGTCTGACCTCACGCACAGCACTTTCAGCAGCACCTACCCCAGGTAGGTAAAATGGGAAAAAAACACAGTTGTGCCTTTTTTGGTGGTGCAGTGTAAATGATATGTCATCATTATTCTGCGGGTCAGGACAATTCCAATGTTTGGAGCAGGCTCAGCTCCTGAGCCCTCGCCATACATTTTTCTGATGGGTAGAGGTAAGCATCCTAGGCAGTCACCTATCTGTGTTTGGCCATCGACCTGACCCAGATTTATGGACATATTTGTTGTTAGATTTGGCATTCTACATTCTCTTTACAGCTACAAGTTATATTGATTTAATACATTAAGCATTTAAATATGTTAGACAATTAAAAACATTTAATTACCATTCCTTGTCACCAACAGGGCAGAAATGAAGATAGTTTGGAACCATTCAAGTCTGAAATATATGGATAGCAAATGGGGCAATTGCCCTGTAGCCTCCACGTCCTCCATTATAAGCTAAACTTCAGTCATCACAGTTTATTAAAGTAAATTATAAATATTATTTACCTAATTTGTTGAAATTATAAGCTACAGCCCAAAGTCAAAGGTTGATCTTTAGCATGGTCACACTTGGTCTGTGTTTGAGAAAGGGTGCTACCCACATCACAATCACCATAGTCTGCATTAGGGGGGGTTTTTTTTTTGTTATTTTGGGTCCATAAGAGGTTAGTGTAAATATTCTATATTTCCTCTGCTCCTGCACCCAACATTTGTCCTACGGGCTTTTGGCAACATGTGTGCAGCCTGTAAATTATTGCTCTGTGGTTCAGAATGCTAGACAATGCTTTAGCTCTTTGGCTGTGACAGTCAAATAAATAATATATATTATATTATATATATATATATATATATATATATTATTTATATCTATATTTATATATATATATTTTTAAAAAGTTAAAATGCGGTCCCGGCGCACGTGGTATTTGAGAAAAAACCAAGGTTCTGACTTATAGGAAAGGGTCTTTAATTTCTTAAAAGGTGCAGGGCTTATTGACCTCGCACCATTAAAAACTACAGGACAATAAAAACCCACGAGTTTCCTGCCGTCTTACCGGCTACTTTCTCAAGGGTAATGTGTAGTAAAAGTTACTGTGATATTTAAATGGATCGGTATTTTTTGTATAGGTCGGACTGGGATGTCAATCAGCATATCAAAGGAGCGACTAGTTGGATGAGCTGTCAATCAAGATATCAGTGACAAGGCTTTTAAAGACAGTGATAGTGTTCGGTATTCGATTGGAGGAGCGGTAAATCAATCAGCAATCGGGTGTTTGTCTTTTCAGGCGGAGATCTCCGTGGAGAATTCGCTACGGCAAGGAGTAGTGTTGCTTTACATTTTACATTTGGCGTACATTTTTAGCATACATTTTTATGTGGTATATACATTTATTAGAATAGACATTAAAATAGTATAAAAACTTAACTAAAAGTTACAAGAATGATTATACTAGAAATTGAGTGAGAGTGATTATTTGCTTGGAGATATGGATAAGAAGAATTGTATCGATGTTGCCGTTTATAAAGAAAAAAAATTTTTTTATTAAATAAACTCTTTCAGTTAATAAATGTGTTGTGTATTATTATCATGAAACGAGCTGAAAACTGGAATTAGGTCTATATAAACTAATTCCAGTTTCAGCACGTTCTCTGGGATTAATAATACACAATATTATTAAACTGAATGTGTTTATTAATAAAAAAATTTCTTTCTATAACGAAAATCGATACAATTACTTCTTATGACATATCTCCAACAAATAATACATCTCTCCACTCTTTTTTCTAGATAACATTCTTGTAACTTTTTTTATTATGGTTTTTATTACTATTTTAGTTATTCTATAAATGTAGTTTTACCACAATAAAAATGTATGCTAAAAATGTATATATATATATGCTGGCCATATATGCTCAGACATCACCTCTCTTCTCAAGCAGCTACTGTCAGTCTATTCTCTGCTAAGTAATCACATATACTTACTGTTGAGGGAGTGTTGAACTCCAGGTGCTGTCATTCTACTCCTGTCCTCTGTACTCATTAGTAATTAGTCAAAGAGTGCACATTAAGAAAAAAGAAACCTCAACCATGCATGTTCATTGAGGAAAAAAAATCCATGTTTGGTTCCTGCAGAGATCTGAACCTAGGGCACCTTTGCTGAAAGATTGAAGTGCTGGCCACTCAGGTAAATTGTAGGTACTCACAACTCTTTACATAAACAGACCTTTGTTTGACTAGAGTGAGCACACTGTGGTGGTTCCCACAGGCATGGTGATATCAAGTCTGCTAGGTCACATGCAGTTCAAACAAACCACACTACCCCTCTTTTAAACACAGTGAAAGCTGAAGCAGGACAAACTAGACATGAAATGCCTTTGTGGTAAAACCCCTTTAATAGTGTCTGAATACATTAATTACTCATTGCAACTATGTATTCATCTCTAGCACATATGTAGCAGATGTTTTAAGATTGTACAGACAATATATAACATGTTTCTTCAATTTGTTCCTATCATGCATTGACAGGCAGGTATAACTAGAGAAATTTGGAAGCATTTACTTAATAAAATTGAATTATGACATTAGAGGGGTGTCCCTGCCATAGAGTTTGATGGTATATTGCTAGGGTATGCCATCAAAGACTGCTAGGTGTGGGTACTATCTCTGTGACCCACAACTATATCGGGAATGGGTTCCCAAAAGTTTTGGCTCAAAATGGAGAGCCAATTGCACTTGCGTACTACTCTCCATTCTGTTCCATGGAAGTTCAAATAACAAGTGAGCTGTCTGTTTGGCTATACTTTGAACTTCCATAGAACAGAATGGAGAGTCATGTGCAAGGGCGACCGACTCTTCATTATGAGCCAATTTTTTTTTTTTTTTGAGGGGGCGGTTCCTGTGGTATGTGCAGTCCCCAGAAGTGGGACTCGCGCCAATTAGACTTTGAAGGCATATCCAAACAAAACGCCATCACAATCTAAAGGTTAATGTACATAGAATAGATTTGCTGTGCATTTTGCAAATAGACTATACCACCAGCCATGTGGATTAGATTTACAAACCTAATGCTACGTAGTAGAAATTTTTCATGCAGAAATTGACCTGTGCTGTGTATTTTTTACATCCACAGCATGTCAATTTCTATCATGCGTGATCTGGTGCAGATTTTTACATGTTGAAAATTTCCACAGCAAATCCATCCCTTGAGCATTCGCTCTAATACTAAATTAATTTGAGATGCAAAGATTAGGTCCATGTAAAGGGCAAAAGGTAAGAAAACAAGGGCTAAATTTACCTCTTTGGGCTCAATCTGCAGTGTAGGCTTCAGCAGGTCCCGCAGAGAACAGAGCTGCTTCTTCTCCTCCTCTTGTCTGCTCTTGATCTGACATTCACACACAAAGGACAGTATCAGAAGGTGTCTGCAGTCTGCTGAGGGTCACTATTTTGTTTAATAATCCTGCAAAGACACATATTACTGCTAAACACTAAAACTATCCCCCTGCCCACGGGTGCACAGGCAGCTCCCTCGCCAGTCAGACACGTCAACTATCCCTAAAACTTCTGAGTCATCAATTCTCAGGAATAGTCCTCAGAGACACTTTCTTTCAAAATAAGACAAGTGGCTTGATGTATGTTTCTTCTGGCTGTCACAAATTTTACATTTTTTAAGCTAAGAAAATCCTCTGTACTTGACTTAAAGGGGTATTCCCATTTTAATCATTTTTCTTAGATGTTTAAAGTTAAGGTAATTGAAGACTAACACCAAATACATTGCTGTTCTGATTTTGCTTCCTTTCAAAGCTAGTTCTTATCTCCTGTGTACACAAGCTTCATAGGTTGCCAGTCACCTCTCTCTGCTCTAACAGGCTCCAATAGCAAGGGCCCGAATGATGGTCACTGCATGCTATTTGTTAGTAGCAGCACAGGAGCCTGTTTAGGTTTCTGACTGACAAACTTTAACCCTTTAGAGCTCTGTAGTCTTGTGCAGTGCTGTTTAAAAACCTCCATCACTAATGAGCCTCTAACAGGCTCAGCTAGAAAAAGCAGAGCTGAAATGTTAAGTCACTGCTCTACAGCCATCCACAGCCTTCCCAAGTAGTGGGAGCCTGAAGCTGATTGTGAAGCAGCATG